>PVIA01003609.1:0-162954 GCA_004024845.1 Tonatia bakeri | reverse complement strand
CTTAGATAAGTCCCTTTAACATTTCATAAAATAAGGCCTTGGTGATGATGAACTCCTTTAACTTGGCCTTGTCTGAGAAGCACTTTATCTGCCCTTCCATTCTAAATGAAAGCTTTGCTGGATAGAGCAATCTGGGATGTAGGTCCTTGCCTTTCAGGACTTGGAATACTTCTTGCCAGCCCCTTCTTGCCTGTAAGGTATCTTTTGAGAAATCAGCTGACAGTCTGATGGGAACTCCTTTGTAGGTGACTGTCTCCTTGTCTCTTGCTGCTTCTAGGATTCTCTCCTTCATTTTTACCTTGGCTAATGTAATTATGATGTGCCTTGATGTGTTCCTTCTTGGGTGCAACTTCTTTGAGACTCTCTGAGCTTCCCGGACCTCCTGGAAGTCTATTTCCTCTGCCAGATCGGGGAAATTCTCCTTATTATTTGTTCATATAACTTTTCCACTTGTTTCACTTCCTCTTCCCCTTCTGGTACCTCTATAATTCAGACGTTGGAACATTTAAGGATATCCCGGAGGTTCCTAAGCTTCTCCTCATTTGTTTGAATTCTTATTTCTTCATTCTTTTCTGTTTGATTGTTTCTTTATTCCTTCTGGTCTACTCCATTGATTTGAGTCCCAGTTTTCTTCCCGTCACTATTGGTTCCCTGTGCATTTTCTTTTATTTTACTTAGCATAGCCTTCATTTTTTAAATCTAATTTGCAACCAAATTCAACCAATTCTGTGAGCATCCTGATCACCAGTGTTTTGAACTGTGCATGTGATAGGTTGGCTCTGTTTTGTTTGCTTATTTGCATTTGTTCTGGTGGTTTGATCTGTTCTTTTGTTTGGGCTATTTTTTTTGTCTTGATGTGCCTATTACATATGAGGGGCGGAGCCTTAGGTGTTCACCAGGGTAGGGCAACCCACGTTGCTGAATTGTGACCCTGTATGTGAGGGAGGTGTCCAAGAGAGAACAATGGTGCTTGGTCTGCTGTCTGTCAGATTTCATTCCCTTCTGCTGCTTCCCCCAAGCAAACTGGGCTTTTCTGGTGCTAATTCCCATGTGGGTGGGCTTGTGCATGTTGTAGGGCCCCATGGGTCTCTCCAACAAACTCTCCTGTGAGGCTGAGAATCTCTCCTGGTACCTCAGCCCCCTCAGATGTTTTGAATCAGTGCCCCAAGACTGTATTTCTGGCGTTGGGACCCTCGGTTGGGAGGTCTGTCTCACTCCCCAATTTCTCCTGGTTTATCTGCGCAATGTGGGACTAGCTAGTCATCCAGCTGCATTGTGCACAGTGCCTCACTTCCCAATCACCACCTTGATGGGTCTGCCTGTTGCCACCCTGCACCCAAGGTCTGCCAGCTGCTGCCTGCATGCCCAGAGTCAGCCCACTGTGGTCTTGCATGCCCAGGATGCCCTACATACCCAGTGCCACTGCTTTTTGTGCCGTGATCCCTCTCTGCCTGGCTGCCTGACTCCACCCTTCCTATTGGTCTAGATGAAAGTGTCTATTTTAACTCCTTGGTTGTCAGACTTCCATACAGTTCAATTTTCTGTTAGCTCTGGTTGTTATTTTTTTTTCTAAATTGTTGTTGTCCTTAGTTTGGTTGTGCGAGGAAGCACAGTGTGTCTACCTATGCCTCCATCTTGGCTGGAAGTCATACTTCTTTTATTTTTATTTGACAGCTACTGCTTTGTTCCCAAGCTTTGGTGACTCTCTTGAAATTCATTGAAATTAGGATAATTCAAATATAACTCATAATACAACCGTGACATTCCCTTTCCCTTATTTTATGTCTGTTATACCTAACCAGTCCTCTTTCCCTTAATTCTTACTTTTTATTCCTCTCTCTCTTTCACTCTCTGTCACTCACTCTCACTCACACCTCTTCCCTTTATCATACTATTTCCATATCTTCTTAACTTACTCACTTGTTTCCATTGTCACCTCCTTTCCTCTACATCCTAATTGCAAATCATCATCCATAGATTAGAAGGGAAAGTGTTTTCACAATGTTGGTTTGATATATCAAATAATTCCGAGTTTATTACATGCCACAAACAAAATTTCTTAAAATAGTATTTGAAGCCTTTTATGATCTAAACTATGCATATATCATAAGCCTTCTCCTTCATTGTAAACCCCCAAATATGATATGCATCTATCCCAAATTCTGATATGTCAATCATACTGAATTACCTGAAATTATCAATTTATAATGTCTTTGACTTTACCTATATCATTCAATGTTTTTTTTCTTAGACTCTACCTCCTTTCCACACCATCCCACCCAATCTCCAATCTGGCTGAAAAACTTCCATTCATCTATTCAACTCAAATCAGTGATTACCTACTCTTTGAAGCCTTTACTGATCTCTCCAGAGGCATATACATTCATCTGTTCAGTTTAGAGGCCACTAGTGTTTTTTTTTTAAAGATTTTATTTATTTATTTTTAGAGAGGGAAGGGAGGGTGAAAGAGAGAGAGAGAAACATCAGTGTGTGGTTGCTGGGGGCCATGGCCAGCAACCCAGGCATGTGCCCTGACTGGGAATCGAACTTACGATGCTTTGGTTCGCAGCCCGCGCTCAATCCACTGAGCTACGCCAACCAGGGCTGAGGCCACTAGTGTTTTTATAGAAGGTCTGTCACTAGCATAAAATGTCATTAACAGTATTCTATCTCCAATCACATGCATGATTTAATCTGTTGACTCATATTCTTAGTTTAACCATAACTCCAGATATCTAGGGTCATGGATGTTCTAGTTAAAAAATCTGGGGGAACATTTATCTTATTTTGTTTAGCATGAAATCTAGAAGTGCTTTTACAATATTTTGGCAAATTCACAGGTTAATACTGCTTTAGCTTCTTTCTTAAAACATTCTACTAGAGTATATCCAGGCTTTGTGACCTAATTTGTTCAGCTCTCTCAATCATTGGTCAATTCCCCCATCTATAACAAAATAATGTGGACCCTCAATTTTTCTCCAGGTTGTATTACTAAAGCCTCAACTCCAAATTTACATATATTTATCTCTCTTAGCCTATATCAATCACTAATTTCAATTGTTTTTATAATTATCACCAGTAAATTCAAAGATGTAGATATATAAATAAAATTAATAGGGGAGATTTGGTGCCCATATGAACTAACTGCACTGTGACAGAAAGCAGATAGGTGAGGGCCTCCTCCCTAGGTTCTAATTATCTGACACAGACTAATCTCTTATAAGCTCTGCTGATTATTGTCAATGATTATGCAACCAAAGACTTCTCTATGGCACAATGAAAATAAAGGCAGTTTTTTTTTTAAATCACATCACTACTTGCTGCAGTTAAATTATAGCACTACTGACAAATATGACAAAATCTTGGAAAATGTCAGGAGCATAAGAAGGATGTCAGCACTTACTGCTGAATAATAGAAGCAGATAAGGTATGTCGGTTATGGTTACATTTTTTGGACCAACAATGTTCTGGGTAAGATTGAAATTTCTGGGTATATTCTGTTAGGATTACTTAGAATTTGGCATGAAGACCATTATTTTGTTAATTGAGTCATTTTTCTTTATTTGAATTTTGAATTGACAATACAGTCCTATATTTGTTCACTCAGGCTGGTATAACAAAATACCATAAACTGGTTGGCTTCAATGATAGACATTTATTTCTCACAGTTTTGAATGCTGGGAAGTTCAAGATCAAGGTGTCAGTCAATTTAGTTCCTGGTAAGGACCACCATTCTAGCTTGCATAAGTGACTGCCTTCTTGCTGTATCCTCACATGGTAAAAAAGAGAGCAATCTCTCTCTTTCCCTATTTTTTTTTAAGTAATGCCACTAATCCCATCATAAGGCCACTATACTCATGACCCATCTAACTAAATCACCTCCCAAAGGTTTCATCTCCAAATACTATCACATTGGAGGTTCAAGGTTTAACATACAAATTTGGGGTACACAATTCAGTCCACAGAAATGCCCATGGTTTAAAATTTTTAAGGCCTAAAAGTCTATACAGTAAAATGTTTCTCTGGATCCCTCTTATTTACATTGTTCCTTATATAAGCACTATTACTAACTTGTTATATGTTGTCCAGAGATATTTTATGCATGTACAAGCACATATAAATATATTTCCAATTGTTACACAAATGGTAACATACTATATACTCTATTCATTTTTTTTCTGTAAACAGTGTTTTTTGGTGACCAATTTATATGGAATACAAAAAAAACTACCTCATTTTTTCATAGAATCATAGTATTCCATTGTTAGGTATACCATTATGTTTTTATCCCATCCCCTTTGACTGGGACTCTCTTTGTTTTAAATGCATTGTTATTGTAAATAATATTGCATTAAATAACCTCATGCAAACTTTGTTTGAGTATGTGGTAGTATATCTGTAGTATAAATTTCTTAAATAGAAACTTGTAAATATGTAAAAGTATGTATATTTTTCATGCATATATACATATATAATTTTAATGGAAATTGTAATAGTGCCTTTCACAGGGGTTGTGCAAATGTACATTTCTTGACAACATAGTATGTTTTCAAAATTTTGGATATTTGCCAAACTGGTAAGATAAGAATAAACTTTAATATCATTTAATATAGTTTAATGCAGTTTAAATGTGCACTGCTCATATTATGAATGAAGTACACTATTCTTCATGTTTAACATCTTTGTATTTTCTTTTCTGTTAACTGTTTATTCATATAATTTAGTCAATCTAATATATTGATAGTCTATAAAATAATTACATTTTTAATTTACTGTTTATTTTTTGGAATTATTATGGTGGATTTTACACTTGTTTCTTACTAATAATATATATCAAAATAGGCATATATATCAAAATATGCCGATTGTTTATTTGATGGATTATGAGTTTTGTGAGCATTCAGAATGATGTTACCACACAAAATGCTACAAAGAATTTTTCCCACAGTTTATTTCAGGATTTTTATTTACTTTTTTTGTTTCACTTATTAAGTTTAAAATTTTAGCCATGTAATAGTGAGCCTAAGATGGTCCCCAATGTTTCCCACCACCTGATATTTATATTGTTGTATAGGCTTCTCCCTCATTGTTTCAGGGCTGGTCTATGGGAGCAGTAGAAAGCAGAATTGATAAGAGAGTAGATTAAAACCCATCCAATCAGTCCTGGTTAGTGTGGCTCAGTGGACTGGGTGCCCACCTGTGAACCAAAGGATCACTGGCTCAATTCTCAGTCAGAGCACATGCCTGGGTTGCAGTCCAGGTCCCCAATAGAGGGTGCATGAGAAGCAAGCACACAATGGTATTTCTCTCCCTCTCTTTCTCCCTCCCTTCCCCTCTAAATTAAAAAATAAAACCCATCAAATCAATTATCACATTAAATATAAACAGACTAAACACCTCCAAAAATCAGAGATTGTCAGATTGACTATAAAAGGAAGATCTAGCTACAGGTTGATTATAAGAAACACAATTAAATATAAGGAAACATGCAGGTTAAAAATAAAAGGATAGAAAGCTGTATTATGGAAATGCCAATTATAAGAAAGCTAGTATGGGTGTATTTATGACAGATACAAGACTTCAAGATAAAGAGGATTACCAATGACTAAAACTCAAGCATTTCACAAAGCTAAAAGGGTCAGTCCACTAAGAAGACAATTATTTTGTAGTATTTACATAATGACACAGATTTAAGACCCATAAAACAAACATGACAAGAGTAAAAGAAACATGTAAATCCTTGATTATAGTTGTATAGAAATTGATAGATCAATTACACAGTAAATCAGCAAATATATATAACACAAATGACACTATCTACAAAGTTGACTTAGTTGACATTTCTAAAATGCTACACCCAACAACTACTAAGATCAAGGGTTAAATACAAATGTTAAGGTCCACATGGAGAAATCTTAATTTATATATATATATATTTTTTTAAATAAATTTCAGTACACTTAAATCTTACATAATATGTTTCTTCATCAAAATTATGAAACAAAAGAAGCTACACACAACAGAGTACTTGCTGCCTGATTCTATTTACATATAGTTAAAAACAGGCAAATCTAATCTATTGTGGTACACATCAGATTAGTTGCGGTTTGGGGGCAGGGTGGTGGTGGTGATGGCCTTCAAAAGATTATAAAGAAACATTCTATAGCAGCATGAGTTATACAGTTGTATATATTTGTCTTTTTTATTTGTTTTTATTATTGTTCAGGTATAGTTCTCTCCATTTTTCCCCAAGCATTTTTCCTTGCCCTACCAATCCCCACCTCCCACACTTAATCCTACCCACCTTTGGCTTTCTCCAAGGGTCCTTTGTGCTTGTTCCTTGACAATCCTCTCCCTTCTTTCTCCTGTTATCTCCTTCACTCACCCTTCTGGTTACCGTCTGTTTGTTCTTTATTTCAATGTCTGTGGTTATAATCTGCTTGTTTGTTTGTTTTATTGATTAGGTTCTACTTTTTTTCTCCTGCATAGCATTCCATTATGTAAATGTACCAAAGTTTTTTGATCCACTCATTTACTGATGGGCGCGTAGGTTGCTTCCAGCACTTGGCTATTATAAATTGTGCTGCTATGAACATTGGAGTGCATAGATTCATTTGAATTGATATTTTAGGATTCTTATGGTATAATCCCAGCAGTGGAATTTTTGGGTCAAAAGGCAATTCCAGTTTTAGGGTTTTTTAAAAGATTTTATTTATTTATTTTTAGAGAGAGGGGAAGAGAGGGAAAAAGAGAGAAACAATGTGTGGTTGCCTCCCACTTGGCCTCCACTGGGGACCTGGACTGCCTTCCAGGCACGTGCCCTGACTAGGAATAAAACCAGCAACCCTTTGGTTCACAGCTGGTGCTGAAACCACTGAGTGACACCGGCCAGGGCCATTTTTAGTTTTTTGAGGGAATTCCATACTGTTTTTCACAGTGGCTGCAGCAGTCTGCATTGCCACCAACAGTGCCTTAGGGTTCCCTTTTCTCCACAACCTCACCAGAACTTGTTTGTTGATTTGTTTATGATGCCCATTCTGACCAGCATGAAGTGGAACATCATTGTGGTTTCAGTTTGTATCTGTCTGATGGCTAGTGGTGCTGAGCATCCTTTCATATGTCTCTGGACCCTCTCTATGTCTTCCTTGGAGAAGTGTGTGTTCAGGTCCTTTGCCCATTTTTTAATTGGATTGTTTGTCTTCCTGGAGTGGAGTTGTGTGAGTTTTTTACATATTTTGAAGATCAGATCCTTGTCCAATGTATTATCAGCAAATATGTTTTCCCATACAGTTGATTTCACTTTGTTAATGTTTTCTTTAGCTGTGCAGAAGCTTTTTATTTTGATGAAGTCCCATTCATTTATTTTTTTCCTTTATGTCCTTTGCTCTCAGGGGCATATCAGTGAAAATATTGCTGCATGGAATATCTGAGATTTTTCTGTGTATGTTCTGCTCTAGGACTTTTGTTGTATCATGACTTATATTTAAGTCTTGAATCCATCTTGTGTTTATCTTTGTATATTGTGTAAGTTGGCGGTCAAGTTTCATTTTTTTGCATGTAGCTGTCTAGATCTCCCAACAGCATTTGTTGAAGAGGCTATTTTTACTCCATTTTATGCTTCTTCCCTTTTTAAAAATAGAGACATGGGTTTATTTGTGGGATCTCTCTTCTGTTCCATTAATCCATGTGTCTGTTCTTATGCCAGTACTAGGCTGTTTTGATTACAGTGGCCTTGTAGTCTAGTTCAGTGTCAGGTATGGTGATCCCTCTCACTTTGTTCTTCTTTCTCAAAAATGTTGAGGCTATTTTGGGTCATTTATGGTTCCATATAAATTTTTGAAATGTTTGTTCTATGTATCTTAAGTACGCCATTGGTGTTTTAATCAGGCTTTCATTGAGCCTATAAATTACTTTGGGCAGTGTGTAGATTTTGATGACATTAATTCGTCTGATCCATGAACACGGTATATGTTCCATGTATTTGCTTCTTCCTTAATTTCTTTCTTCAGTGTTGTGTAATTTTCTGAGTACAGGTCTTTTACCTCATTGGTTAGGTTTATTCCTTGGTACTTTATTTTCTTCTTGCTATAGCAAACAGGATTTTTTCCCGATTCCTGTTTCTGATGTTTCATTGTTGTTGTACACAAATGCCTTTGATTTTTGAAAATTGACTTTTTATCTTGCCATTTTGCCAAATTCACTTATTAGGTTGAGAAGGTTTTTGGTGGAGACTACAAGGTTTTCTATGTACACTATCATGTCACCTGCAAACAATGACAATTTTGCTTCTTCCTTTCTGATTTCGGTGTCTTTTATTTTTCTTGTCTGATCACTGTGGTTAGGACTTCCAATACTATGCTGAATAGAAGTGGTGAAAGCAGACTTCCTTGTCTTGTTTCTGATCTCAGTGGGAAAGCTTTTAGTTTTTGCCCATTGGCTATGATGTTGGCTGTAGGTTATATATGGCCTTTATTATGTTGAGATATGCTCCCTCTGCTCCCACTTTGCTGGGTGTTTTTATCATAGATGGGTGCTGTACCTTGTCAAATGCTCTTCTTACATCTATTGATATGGTCATGTGATTTTTGCCTTTCCTTTTGTTGATATGATATATTATTACATTTATTTAATTGTGAATATTGTACCATCCTTTCATCCCTGGAATATATACCACTTTATCATGCTGTATGATATTTTTACTGTATTGCTGGATGCAGTTTGTCAATATTGTTTTGAGGATTTTAGTGTCTATGTTCAGAAGTAATATTGTCATGTAGTTTTCTTTCTTTCTTGTATCTTTGTCTGGTTTTGGAATTAGGATGATGCTGACCTCATAAAAACAGTAGGAGAGTCTTTCCTCTTCCTGGATTGTTTTGGAATTGTTTGAGAAGCATAGGGGTTAGCTTTTCCTTAAATGTTTTGTAAAATTCTCTTGTGAAACCATCTGGCCTGGGGCTTTTGTGTGCTGGGAGTGTTTTGGTTACTGCTTCAATTTCACCAGCTGTTATCAGTCTCTTCAGGCTTTCTGCTTCTTCTTCATTCAGTTTTGGAAGATTATATTTTCTAGAAATTTGTTCATTTCACCCAGGTTTTCAATTTTTTTTGGTGTATACCTTACCTTCTTGCATTAGTTCATGGTTTACTCCATGCCTTCCTCATTCTGAGTACAGGGCCTCTCTAGGACTACTAACTCAAAAGACCATGTCCACATGTTCTCAGATCATCTGGAAGACATTCTGATCCCTACAAGTGTAGAATGAGAGGAAAGGTAGGCATGAAAGTAACTTAGGGTAATAAACTTCTTTGGATTTGTTAATACTTCAAAATGTTATCCTGTTCTGTCATACACATGCCAATGAACACACAAGTTCTCATAACAGAAATATGGAATGGGAACAGTAATATATAACACCCTTAAAATATGCCTAACAAGGATATTTTCAAATATCTTGAAGGATCTCTTGGGAGTGTTTGATATTATATATTTACATATTTAATCACTTACGTAAAGAGAGACAATCACTAAGGATCTGACCTTGAACACATTGACAATCTAGGAGAGTTTTCTCTCTTTTATTTTCTTTTTAACCAAAAGCTATATCCTTGACCAACCTCTACTAGGTCACCTCCAAGTGTTTGCTGTTGATTATACCAAGAATTAATTCTTTTACATTCAATAGGAATTTACTAAGCACCTGTGTGCATTTTTAACTTCAATTTCCTTTTCTGCAAATGCTAATCATTTATTTTAGGCTTCAGGGGGATTATTTGAGATATAATTGTTATTTTGCAGCCTGGATGTGCTGCTATTTATTTTTATGTAACTATACAAACACAGGTGTGTATTTGCTGATATATTGCTTATTTGGTTGAGAAAATAGGAATCATTTCTAAAATAGCAGACTTTTACAAGCTCTTGGGACTAAGAACTAGGTCTTAGTCACCTTTCTATCCCCTCATAACTGAGTAGAGTGCCTTCTATAAGAAGGTGCTCAGCAAATGTTTGTTGCGTTTAGTCATTCCTTATAATTCTGGTATCCTCACCAAAGATGCTTCCTTTACATTGAAACCCATCATTTAAGGTCCTAAATGCATTGTCATAATTTAAAACACAGTGAAATCTCATAATGAAGTTATTGAGTATTTCACAATGTTAATAGATCACAAAGTAAATAAGTTTGATATATTTAGTTGTTGCCTGGATCCTCACAACTATATATCTCTGTCATAGAAAAATAAGCTGACTGTCTTTTTCTTTGACCCTGACTCCTGCCCTGAGTTGAAGCATATTATGAATACTTGCTTTAGTAAAAATTGGCTCAATGTCCATGGTCATCCCTATTTATGTCTTAAGTTTTATGCATAGAGTCTTTAACTGAGTTATAAAGTTCATTACTTATACCCTCTGGATCTCTGTTAATAAATTCATCTGAGCTAGCTTTTCTTCCTTCTTAGCTTCTTTCTTAAGTTGTTTCTTTCCTTCCTTCAATAGACTATTTCAAAAAACCTATATATAGGTGCCTAGGATTGGTGTGAAACATTGGGAATTCTGTGATAAATAACATCACCATCTTTGATGAACAGACAGTCTAAAAGGAAAAATATATAACAAAAATTAGCTGTATTTTATCTTTTTACAACTTATTAAAGTGCTTTCACAGGAAGGTACATATATTGAGCATGTATTGATGTTATTACACTTTGGCATATGTATTTGCTTGCCAAGGTTGCAAAAAAAAAAAAAAAAAGAAATACCACAGACTGGGGATTTTAGACAACAAAAATTTATATCTTTATAGTTCTGGCAGGCAGAAGTCTGAGATCAAGGTATTAGTAGAGTTTGTTTCTTCAAATGCTTCTCTCTTTAGCTTGTATGTTGATTTCCTTTCCACTATGTTCACATAGCCTTTCCTCTCTGTCTTTTGATGTCCTAATCTCTTTTTATAAGGACACCAGTCATATTGGAGAGGGCCACTTTAATCATCTCATTTTCACTTAATTCCTTTTCAGAGACCCTATCTCCAGAAAAAGCCACATTCTGAGGTACTGCAAATCAGGACTTCAACATATGAATTTTAGGGCACACAGTTCATCTCTTAACAGCACACAAAGAAATTCAGCATCAGCGAATTTACATAACATGACAAAGTATTCCAATAAGTAAAGAATGGAACTAGGATATAACCTAAAGGCTATATAATTCCAGAATTCATGTTCGTATTCTTCCCATACTGTTACAGGGTGCAGCCAAGAGGGGGGACCCCAAATGGACGTTTAAAATGGGGTCCAGAACTCAAGGTGTTCAGAAAATACCAGGATGTCCTACCCTGCACCCCAGGTGTGGGTGGGGGAAAGGGACAAATGGAGCAGGCCCATTGAGAGCTGTTTTGCATAGCAACAGCTCTGCAGCTAACCTCTGGGGAGTGGTCATTTAACATATCTATAACCTTTGACTGGCTATATAGATATGTTAAATAGCTATGGCCAGGCTCTGAGCCGGAGGATGGAAGTAACTTCCCCACCAAGATGTAACTGGGGGGGGGCAGGTCCCCCGAGTTACAGCGCCTGCGTGAGAGCTTGGAGATGATTGGCTCCATGACATGGGACCACACCTGCCCAGACCCATGATGGCGACCAGAAAAGCTGGAAAGGATAGCAGATTGAGGGCAAGTGTGGCCAAGTGTGGGAGGAGTCAGAAGTGGGGCTGCAGAAGAAGATTGGTGTGGGGATTTAAACCCAGACACGGCAGCCATAGAGGGAAGAACCATGCGACTTTTGGCAGAGTAGGGGCTCCTGCAGCCCTGTAGGAGAGAACCACGCGGATTTGGCTGAATACAGGGCTCCTGCATCTCTGTGAGAGAGGACCACGCAGCTTTGCCAGAGTGCAGACCCCCACAGCTCTGGTAGGAGAGGACTGCGTGGCTTTGAGGTGCTTCTTTTGGTCACGCGGCCCAGGGAAGCAAGAGAGACTTTGCCTGGAAGAAGGGTGAAAGAACTCCTACCAGTAGGCCATGAGACGGTGCTGCATGGCTTTGGATTAATTGGAGATCCTGCCTGGACGGCAACACAGCTGATGGTGCCGAGAACCGAAAGAGGCCTACCAGCTGAGCACGGATTACTGGGAATAACCAGACACTGCCTGAGACTGGACTTCTATTTCCTTTCCTGAGATACGGTACCCCAGACTGGGCAAGGGGGAAGGAAGGACTGTGTGCATTTGTGGGTGTTTTAAGGGACTTTGGGATTTTGGTAAAGGCATTAGGTCACTACTTTAAGTTTGTATAACACTAAATAAACGTTTTCCTTTCCTTTTCACGAATCTCTGGCATTGAGAGATATCTTTCCTTTAAGGCGGCAGACAAGATGGACCTGAGTCTCTTTCAGTAATAGTATCACCGTCCCGGGCCCCCCTTGTTCTGCTCTGTAACAATACCACTGTGCTACCTTTTCAAACTCCTATTAAAACTACTGAAATTGGATCTTGTCCCTTATCCCCTAACACTTTTTTTGATAGGGTGGTTTTAACCCGTGTTCTGTAGGCCTGCAGCTTGATTTTCTAAACCATCAGAATTTGATTTTGCCTATCTGGTTATAGCTTTAATTTTTACTGACTTTGATCTATTTGTAGTAATCTTCCTCTATTTCAGATCAGATTCTGGGTCAGAGATACTTACTGCTTATTTCCCAGATCTGTTGCAATTAGGTGGGGCTACATAGTTTGTTCTAGGCTGTGATCTGTTAGTGGAAATGATATGTGCTCATTCTATGCATAACTAAGATCCTTTATTTCAAGATCCCACTCTGCTCTTTCTTCTTCTACTCTAAAGACCACAAACTATATGCTGACGTGATAACAGTATGAAGTGCAATCTGCCTGGATCCAAGTACTTGCACTGTGATTTAAGGGAGCAAGAAATACAAGTCCATTATGTTAAACCAGTGAAATATTTGGATTAATTTGTTACCAAAGCATAAACGTATCTATCTTGACTAATATAATACACTCCAGTCAGATTGGAATTGTGTTGCCTTCCTGTAGTCCCTTGAATTACTGATCCCCATTTTCTGAGATTATTTTCCTTACTTATAGAGTGAGCAATCACATGATTTTCCTGAAGGGATAAACCTTGTGACCATACACTTTTGCTCTTTACAACTGCCATATTCATCAGATCCCTCTGATTTAATTAGACTGCCTGTTATAACCCTGCCTTGGCTGGCTGCTGCCCAAGTTCCAGCTCTGAGGAGGGCAACATCCCTAATACCTGGATGCTCTGTTTCCTGAATCCTGCACCACAATAGAGTTCCAATTTGCCTTAAAAATCAAGCAAAAATCTGCCTGGAAAAAGACAACCTCAAAAAGAATATTCCCAGTTGTTAATTTAGTGAGAGTGAAGTTATGTTAGCTCATTGAAATTTAATTGCTAATGGGTTATAAGATCTCAGAAACTACAGGCCTAGCATCTGTCCCTTTTTAGTGTCTCAATTATCACCACAATAATTTAATGGCATCCTGTTGAAGAAGCATCATTGACATGCTAATGAATGGCACCCTGCTCATTTCCATGAACTTCATATCCCTAAGTGATAATTGTAAGCCTGGCATTTCAGATTTCCATCATCACACCATTGGCCACACAGACTGGCTTAAACTTGAACAAAATTGTATATTTAAAAGCTTGCTTAGCACTAAATTGCAAATGTCTTAAGTGGTCATCACTTATAATTTTATAAATGTGTACCAATATTAAAACAAATTATGAGAATCCTACTATCTGCTTTATTATCTAATTTAATCACAACCCTTTGCATTTAAATTAATATATTTGGTTTTATCACTGTTTAATGATTGGTCCCATCTGTAATATTTTGATTTTCTAATTATTTTCTTTTAAAAAATGTTTTATTTATTTATTTTTAGAGAGAGGGGAATGGAGGGAGAAATAGAGGGAGAGAAACATTGATAGGATTCCTCTCATATACACCCAGATCTGGAACCAAACCTGCAACCCAGGCATGTTGTCCTGACCAGAAATTGAGCCAGAGAACTTTCTCTTTGCAGGATAATGCCCAACCAACTGAGCCATACTGGTCAGAAATATTTATTTTCTTTATGTTTTATTTTATTTTTTTCAGTTTACACTAAATTGTTTTTTATTCATTTAAAAAATTATTCTAGATACAATTCTATTACACTCTGACTTTTTATTAAAAACTGAGAAGTAACAGCCTAGATGTGTAGCCACCTAACAGCCTTTATAGGAAGGAAGATCTAAATAAATAAATAAATATATTGATACATTTAATTTTTACTTTCTAATGTCAAAAGTAGAAATTATTGCATTTTAGATTGAGATCTATAATTGCTTAAGAATTATTAAAATTAGTCATTTCAAGGTTTTTACATGATATACATAATGAATATTTTAAAAGAGATGATTTGCTTAGAAAACACAAAATACTTTTTTAGCACAGTTGTATATCTAAGTTGCCATTGAATTTTAAAAATCTTTGCAAAAAAGAGATTTGGGTGGTCAAAAGAGAAGAGGACACAAAAGAAGAAGCTGCAACCTGAGGGAGTTAGGTTGGAAATAAAGAAGCATTTCTTGATGGTGAAGCCCACACATAGTTCTAGCATAAACTGAAGAAGGTTTGGGGATTTTATGTCCTCAGAACTCAAAAAAAGAACATAAATACTAATTTGTCTAGAAATATTTCCATGCCTAATTTGAATAGAAATATTCTCCTGTTTGAATTTGGTCAATTAGCCTATAAATATCTCCTGATTGGGAGCAATTGCTGAAATGGTAAACAGGAGAAAAAATGCTATCACTTGAGATATTTAGGCTGCAATCAGGGAGCTGGATATGTATTATTCATGGAACATGTTTCACCTTCACATGGTGGTCTGAAAACTGTATCCTCATAACTTAAACTCATGATGTGAAGAACATGAACTCTACTGCGTAGAACATCCAATCTGAAGAAAATCCATTTCTTCTGACTGTTTAGGGCAATGTAAAAGCAAGAGACAGGCAATTATTGAAGAGAGTTTTAGAGAACTCATAAAGAACCCCAAGCTACTTCTCCTTCATGGGTGACAGAAGTTGAAAATAGAAGAAAAGAAGCCAAGTTAATGTGTTCAGAGCTAGCTTTCCTGACACCCACAGATTACTGTGTCAATGTTTAATATCACAGTGCAGCACAAGCAGCTGTTCCTGTGATATGTAATATAAAGCAGGACTTCTTGTATCACTGGTAGTAGGCTAGAATACATGCACCCCTTGTAACTGCTACGCAAATCATAGAGCAGACTGGAGGGAACATGATCAGATTCATTCTTCCTAGACCTGGCAAAGAGAGGACAGTGAATCCCTCAATATAGAAATTAAATTAAAAAAATAGTATAGGCAGTGAAAGTAGAGTAAAATAGATTCTATCAAAAGAACACCTGTAGCCTAGAGAGAAAGGATACAAATGTTAACTACAAGAAATGATATATGTAACTAACCTTACCAGACATTTATACATATGGTTTGGGATCACTGATCATGGAGGTTAAAAACAAATGTTTATTAAGTACTGTAAATAAATAAATAAATAAATAAATATTGTATGTTTACTACATATAAGGTAATGTAATGTATAACATCCTGTATATAACCTGTATGCCAAACATTATGCTAGGCAGCTTTCATGTATTATTGCATTTAATGTTTGCATTTAAATAATGTTATCTCCATGTTTTATCTTATAACTAAAGAAACTAAGGTGCTGAGAGATGAAATGACGTGCCCAAATTTACACCTTTAATTTAGTGATCCAGCCAAAATAGCTTGCAGGTACCTATAACTAATGGGATATCACATATCCTGTTATCACATATAAGGGATAATGTGACTGATTTACTGGGAAAATAAACAAAATATTATAATGTGTTCCATTCCCTTTAACATAGGCATTCATATCAGTGACTCAGTCCTCAGCTTATCAAAGTGTGATATTTTTCTGGCCTTTTTATCTGGGACTTAAGATAGTCCCAATTTTCATCTCAAAAAACCCCTTCTCTTCTAAATTTCCCAATCTGGTTAAATGACAACTTCATCCTTCCAGCCAGTCAGACTAAGATGCTTAGTCATTCTCTTTATTTAGCAGTGAATAGTCAGTCAATTAACAACTTATATCAGTACCACCCTCTGTTTCAAGTCACTGCCCTCTCATACTCCTTTTCTATATTATTGCAGTAAGACTCCTAATAGGTCTGACTGCTTTTGCCCCAATCCTCCTTCAGTCTCTCCTCAACAGAACTACCAGAGTAACCCTGTTAAAACATATTATATTATGTCTATTCTCCGCTTAAAACATTCCATTGGTGCTCTAACTCACTCAGAATCAAAGTTTTTACAATGACCACCCTACCATTTGGCCCCCTGACATCTCTATGACTTTACTTCCTATTACTTCCCTTTCACTCATTTCAGGCCACACTTCCCACCTTATCATTCCTTGAATACACCAAACAGGTATTTACCTCATGGTGTCAGGTTCCATCTCTCAGGTACACTCTTCTATCAAATATTTTCCTGGCTTATAGTTCATGTCTGCATAAAATATAAAATTGACACAGCTCATTTAGAGGGAAGTACTCTGAGATGCCTTAAAATATTCATATTACTTGAACCATCGAACTTTCTTCTAAGAATTACTCTTAAGGAAATAACCCATATACATGCAAAGATTTATGAGATATATAGTAATATATTTGTGAATACTATCAAGACACAGAAAAAATAAAAATGCCAACCTTATGGGCTTCTCTAAATTATAACACCTTGATTCTGTGAACTACTCTTTATTCATTGAAAATCATGTTGTAGGACAATATTTATTGAAAATATTCCAGGATGTTAATATTTTACAAAATGACTAAACTATGTCCTAGTTGAACAAAGGACAAACCAACCAGATAGCTCCCTAGTTGTCAATATATATGGGAGACTAGAACATGACTACAAATATAATGAGAGTGAGAAAAACATTAACCAGAGCAATTTTGCAGGTAACATACTATTTTGGGTGGATGGATACCTCAATGTGGTAATTCAGCTGGGTCTGGTATGGTGAGACCTTCCCAAGATCATGCTCTATTCCTAAAATATGACTATGTAATTTCCTATTCAGTAGAGTAGGCCCAATTAACTGTATGACTTTTGTTTGGATTTGGGAGGTGTACAAGTTTAGAGCCTCAGTAGCACAGAGTAGATGAAACCTGATCCATGCCACTGAGTGTTTCCTCTGATCTTCTTTCACCTGATACTTACAACTTCCCTTATAAAGAAACAGTGATGTGAAGGGGTGTCAAATGATTAACTTGCCCTGTGGTGCACATGAGTCTCAGCAGTCTTTCTGTATACATGTTATTTGATATTTTTGTAAGATTCTAGGATTTTCATTACATGTAATTGCACTTATTAAGTTTGTTTCTTTGGTGCTTGGCACAGGCTAACTTTGTAATGAGGAGGAAAGATATTATTCAAGGAAAGAAAATATTGTAAGTTCTACTAAGAAAAGGTAAATCCAAATCATGACAGAATTTGCAAAGACAGATTGTTCAACAGTGTTTAAAGATACATTAAAGGAAAATGGACAAGTGAAGAAGAAACTTTAGATTTCAGGGTGGAATGCTGAAGGCAACTTTGAAAAGGTGAGCTGAGTTGCAGAAGCAAGATGGCAATATATTGAGAAGTGGGAGTAAAAAAAAGTTCACCAAAAACTGAACAAATGAATTTCTAAGCACCATTGAGGATAAAATTCCCTTTTCTGAAATATTGATGTATATGTATTTTAGGTTTAGGAAAAAATAATGAATAACAGTTTATCTAACAAATACTGATATACTTATTGCTTGCCAGGCATTATAAGAAACCATCTGCAACTAATTTGATCTTATAACCATGTGAGATTAAGCTTATTATCCTTCAGATTTTACATGTGACAAACTGAGACACAGAGGGTCAATAGCATGCCAAATCTAACACAGTGAGTAAATGGTAAGGATAGGATTTGAACCTAGGCACTTTCAGTATTGTGACTAGGCCTATTAACCATTATAGAACACTGCCTCTCTAATATGGTTAAAATAAACTACAAGGGTAATAGAAAAGGGAGTTTGGCATTGGCAATACCATACATAGATAAAAGAGGATTGTCAGTAAAAGATCAAAAGAAACATAATCTTGTGGGAATGAGTAGATAAAATAGGGTACATACATTTTAATGCCAGAGTGACTTGTGTGAAAGGTGTATTTTCAGAATTGAATGTACATAGGCTGATGTCACATCTGGGTGAGAGGAATTGAGGGGATTTCTATGAAAAAACACGTAGTAAATCCATAGAGTGCTGGCTTACCTGCCAGGCAAGATAGATGCGAACAATCTTCTTGTCCAGAGACTCAAATATGGAATTTTGGAGGACTGAGAACACTAACAATGGGTAGAAAAGTACTGTCAAAGGTTTTTTAAAAACTAGAAGAGAGAATTTAAATTTAGTTTCCACTGTAAGATATTTATATACCCACAAGAATGAGATCTTGCATCTTTCTAAGATTCTCTTAGAACATGAAGACTGATAATGAAGGCAGTGCCTAGTTCTAGGCAATTTGTCCTCAATGTGTAGTCTCCAGATGCACAGCATCAGAATCACTTAAGGAACTTGTTAGAAATGTTAATTATAGTTCTCCCTCCCCAACAAGACCTAGTGAATCAGAAACTCTTCAAGTTTCTAGAGATGGATGGTAGGCTGCTGAGAGACCCTTGCCTGGCCTGGCTGAATCCAGGTTCTGGAAAATGACTATGAAAAGACTAAATGGATATTGTTGGTTAGATACAGGGATAATTTTAGTGCAGTTGAGTCAAAGAATAACATCAAAATATGTCTTTTTTTCTTTTTACAACCAAGGAATGTGTACTCATCATTTACTACTTATCTCATCCATGATCGTCACAAGTGTCACAAACATCTAATATAGTAAAACTCAAGAATGAGATTAGAATCAAGGATGTGCATTGCTCATATTACTTGATAATAAAGAAAAGTACTCTAATAACTTACCATAGTTATTTTGCTTTAGCCACATCAAAATAACTCCAGCATCAAAATATTCATGTCAAATTGACCATTTCAAATCATCCTGTTTCACAAGCAGGATCTCAGAATCCAACAAATAAATAATATTCATTTCAAAAGGATGACATTGGCACATTGCAAGAATTAAATTAAAGGTTTTTAACATAATCAAAACCAACCCCTTTGGCAAAATAACTCAATTTGTGTTTTCCATAGCTAGATTAAAAATAAAAGAATATCCCTTATTAGTTGATTAATATTATTCTAAACAGGCCAGAATACATTATCAAAGACATGTTCAGACATTTGAGATTAGAGTCTTCTCTCAGGGTCACGGGTATAAATCTGACCCAAGTTGATTGAAGAGGAGTGAAAGTAATTACTACTGGAGGCTCTCTCTGATGGATTAATTAGCTGTGAATGAAGCGACAGCTTGCAGTAAACCATATTTTGTAAGCAATTTCTATTAGATGGATAATCAGTTGCATGCAAAATTACTTCTTCAGGTATGACCAATGTCCCTCTACAGCAAGGTGACAGCATCATGTGGCAGTTTCTTAAACTTACCCATTGAATATTCCTAAAAGCATAGAAGGATCTATGAATATGATGAATTACACATGTCTTGGGGTTTCTGCTCATCAGTATTCTATGGACAAAAAAATTCTGTAAATGTTTTATATTTAAAAAAATTAAGTGGTGGTTGCATTTTACTTTATAATATATCTGATTATTTTGACCTAAAAATAATGATTTAATTTACTACTATCAAGAAAAATGGATGCTTCAGAAAGACGTTATTTTTTTCCTGTGGCTCCAGATATACTCCCGTGTTTTTGTAGTGTCTCATAAACCCAGGGTTGAAAGTTAGGAAGAAAAAGAAATTTTATGTCAGTCTGAGCTTTAGGATTTGCTAATGCTCTGGAAAATTTTCCTGATTTCTCTGTCTTGTGTATGTATCTGAGACATCAATAATAGATCTTGTTTAATCATTTCAAGTAACAGGGAGCTCATCACATATCTAAACAGCCCATGCCAGCTTTTCACAATTCTAAATGTTACAAAGGTTTTGTTGTTGTTGATTTGGGGCCATTCACTGTTATGAGATAGATTGTGTCCCCCCATCATAATTCATATATTAAAGTCCTAACCCCCAGCATCTCAGAATGTGACTCTATTTGGATATAGGTGATTAAGTAAAAATGAGTTCACTGGATTTTGATGGACAACTAGCAGCTACTGTGATGTGTGTTCTCTTTTAATCTGCACATAACTTATAACCCAATAGTAATATTATTCTCTTATAACACACAAAGAGCTAAGGTGTAAAGAAGTTTGAGAACAAGTCCAAAGTCAAATGGATAATAAATGGTTGACCTAGCAATTCAATCTAGTTAACTAACTCTAGAGTCCATATACATCATTTTTACTGTTACTATCACTACTATTACTGACACCACAGCTATTACTACCACAATTACTACTGCTGCTGTTGCTACTGCTACTACTGCTACACACATGCACACACACACATAAGCTCCTTGAGGCCAGACACTATGTTTTATTTGCTTCTGATTTTTTAAAAATATTTTTATTTACTTTAGATAGAGGGAAATGGAGGGACAAAAAGAGGGAGAGAAACATCAATGTGTGGTTGCCTCTCATGTGGCTTCGCACTGTGGACCTGACCTGGCCCACAACCCAGGCATGTGCCCTGCCTGGGAATAGAACTGGCAACCCTTTGGTTTGCAGGCCGATGCTCAAACCACTGAGCCACACCAGTCAGGGCTATTTGCCTCTGAATTTAAGTGCTTGGTACAATATTAGGTCTTAAATAATTAGTCATTGAATGAATGGATAAATGAAAGAGTAAATAAGTAATATTAGCTCAATCAGTTAAAAATCCACTTGAATTTACTGTCATTTAGTTTATTTTCTTTTCTTATATAAATATATGTGAGGTGATACCATCAAATCATTTGTTCACACCAAGAGAAAAATATATGTGCACACACACAAACTTTTCTACTAAATTAAGTAGTCTATTAAGTTAATATCATTAGCACAACTTAGTGTTATTGAACCTATCCTAGCTGCTATTCATTTCTACTTTATTAGTGCTATAAACTCATCTGATTGGAAATCTGTCTGGGATTTTTCTATGCACCGATATTAACATCATAAGTGTGGAATTTCTGGTTTCAGCATTTTGGGCAAAGAAGAGTTAAATATTGTCTATCTTTAGTCTTCTGTCAGTGTATGCAGGTTTATCTCTTGAGAAGACCAAGGATAGAGGCCACCAGCAAGGCAGAAATAATAAAAAAGTTCTTAGGAAAAAATCTATATTTTAAAAGAACACAGCATCAGAGTATTTACCAAGAAAAAATATTTTGTTTTGTATTATCTTAATAATTACTTTGTCACCCAATATGCCTTTTATTTTCACTACAAATGGGAACAGTAGGTATCACCATCTCATCAGTGCCCAGGGCCTCTAGAAGTTGTACCCAGTCTTCTGGCACTCCTACTATTCTACACATATCTGTAAGTATCACTGTTAAAGATTTCTATAACATGTGAAGGTTTCTTTGGGGAGCTTGATTTAATTTATCTGAATTAGGATCCTTGAATGTATTTTAAGTTTTCACAGAAAACACTTGCATTCCAAAATAAAATATTTCTCCCTGGAAGTATTTTAAATTTGTGTTTTAATGACATGTCCTAATTTTAACTGATAACATTATACTGCATTTATTGATTGGCAATATAAAGCATTCATTCATTTGATCAAACTATTTCACAAAAATTGTTAATACTGGAAACCTTTTTCAGTATAATATAAGATCTATGATGTATTTACTGAATGTTCTCTAAAATTCCTTCCAATAAATAATCAGTTTTTCAAACCAAGAAGAATAATGTTGAATTTGAAGATTTAAACATAAATAAATAGGTTTTAAAATTTTAAAACTTATTTGTAATGAAGACCATTACAAAGTTTTCTGTTAACTTTATTTTTGACATATAAATTATCAATATGAAAGAAATTGAAAGCCAACTAGCCAATGAAATTTAAATACAGATTCATTCCAAATGAAATCAAATAAATATCAGTTGAAACACTAATAATATCTACATTTTCTTTTTTTCCTCTTTTCTTTTCTTTTTTTTTCACTTATTTTTTATTGATTATGCTATTACAGTTGTCCCATTTCTCCCCTTCATTCCCCTCTAACCTGCACACCCTCTCCCACCCACATTCCCTCCTTTAGTTCATGTCCATGTGTCATAAGTTCTTTAGCTTCTATATTTCCCATACTATTCTTTCCATCCCTCTATTTTCAACCTGCAATCTATGCTACTTATCTTCTGTACCTTTTCCCCCTCTCTCCTCCTCCCACTCCCCTGTTGCTAACCCTCCACGTGATCTCTATTTCTATGGTTCTGTTCCTGTTCTAGTTGTTTACTAAGTTTCTTTTTGCTTTTGTTTTAGGTGTGGTTGTTAATAATTGTAAGTTTGCTGCCATTTTACTGTACACATTTTTTATCTTCTTTTTCTTAGGTAAGTCCCTTTAACATTTCATAAAATAAGGGCTTGGTGATGATGAACTCCTTTAAGTTGGCCCTATCTGAGAAGCACTTTATCTGCCCTTCCATGCTAAATGAAAGCTTTGCTGGATAGAGCAATCTGGGATGTAGGTCCTTGCCTTTCATGACTTAGAATACTTCTTGCCAGCCCCTTCTTGCCTATAAGGTCTCTTTTGAGAAATCCGCTGACAGTCTGATGGGAACTCCTTTGTAGGTGACTGTCTCCTTGTCTCTTGCTGCTTCTAGGATTCTCTCCTTCATTTTTACCTTGGCTAATGTAATTATGATGTGCCTTGATGTGTTCCTTCTTGGGTGCAACTTCTTTGGGACTCTCTGAGCTTCCTGGACTTCCTGGAAGTCTATTTCCTTTGCCAGAATGGGGAAGTTCTACTTTATTATTTGTTCAAATATGTTTCCCACTGGTTGTTCTTCCTCTTCTCCTTCTGGTACCCCTATAATTTGGATGTTGGAACATTTAAAGATCTCCTGGAGGTTCCTAAGCCTCTCCTCATTTGTTTGAATTCTTGTTTCTTCATTCTTTTCTGGTTGTTTGCTTTTTTTGTCCCTCTGGTCCACTCCATTGATTTGAGTACCAGTTTCCTTCCCATCATTATTGGTTCCCTGTGCATTTTCCTTCATTTCTCTTATCATAGCCAGCATTTGTTCATCTAATTTGTGACCAAAATCCACCAATTCTGTGAGTATCCTGATCACCAGTGCTTTGAACTGTGCATCTGATAGGTTAGCTAGTTCTTGGTCGCTTAAAAAATTTGGCTCTGGGGCTTTTAAATTCATTTGAGTCATATATATATATATATATATATATATATATATATATATATATATATTCCCCTTTGGTCTGGTTGCACCTGTTATGTATGAGGGGCAGAGCTTTAGGTGTTCACCAGGGTGGGATACTCCAGTCACTGGGTTGTGACGTTGTATGTGGGTACGGGGTCTGAGAGGGAACAATGGCATTTGCTCCACTCTCCGTGGGACCTCAGTTCTTCCCGCTGCTTTCCCTGAGCAAGCTGGGCCCCTCTGGTGCCAATTCCTGTGTGGGTGCGCTTGTGCATACCATGGGTCCCTCCAAGGACCTCTCCTGTGAGGCTGGGTGTCTCTCCGTAAGTCTCAACTCCCACAGGTTTCCTCAATCAGTGTCCCCAGGCTCTATTTCCCCATACTGGGATCCTGGGTTATGCACACTGCCTTGCTTTACAATCGCCGCCTCACTGGGTTGGCCAGCTGCCACCCCTCAGCCAGGGTCTGCCAGCTGCAGTATTGTGTGCCCGGGATGCCTTATGTGCTGAGTCCCAATTCTTTCTCCTTTCTGTGCTGTAACCCGCTCCTGGCTGCCCAACTCTGGCCCTTCTACTGGTCTGTATGGATGGGTCTATTTCAACTTCTTGGTTGTCCGACGTCCATTCAGATCAACTTTCTGTCATTTCTGGATGTTATTCTATTTCTAAATTGTTGTTTTCCCTAAATTGGTTGTGTGTAGAGGTACGGTGCATCCACCTATGCCTCCATCTTGGCCAGAAGTCCATGTCTACACTTTCCTAGGAAAGCAAAATTGACCTTGTGTTGTGCAAAAGTTGGCACTCCATTTAAATTTTAGAAATACATATTTTAATCTTGGTTTACTGATGGTGAAATGATTGATGCTGCTTTATAAAATGTAACCTTCACAATATGAATGCAGTGTCAGATTTTATTTAGAATTTTTCAGAGACATACGGTATCTCACTATTACAACTGGCACTCAAAAACATTACCTGGATATTCAAGATAAGAGTATGCACAAAAGTGCACTACAATTTAAGTAGGAGCATCTCTCCTGCTGACCTCAATTTATAATATTAAATTGTAAAATACAAAAATGGTGCGCTTACAAAATTCTAAATGTTTAACATTTTTAAAACAACTAGAATGGGGTCAAGCAAGTATTAATGAAAATGAGATCATGGTAGCTGACCTTTTAAATGTCAGACATTTAAAGAAGTAAGTCACTCAATCAGAGAAGATCAAGAGATATTATAGTTTTTCAAACCACTCATTTACTTTCCTAAATCGATCACAAACAATGTTTGAAAAATGATGAAATGTCCTCAAGTAAATAACATTTCCATGGAAACTCTGACAATCACATTAAGCTTAGTATATTCATTGTTGATAACAATGATTTAATTAAATACATATTAAGAGTGTATATAAAATTAGTTTGACCAAGTATTGAAGTGCTATGGTTTGCTAAGTAAAGTGTAATATTGGACAATAATATTTAGACTAATAATTTTAGCAGACTATAGACATTATAAGCAAGTAGTTATCCCTTGATTGTATGCTAGATAATCTATAATGTGGCTTAAATGATTTGCATGGAAGAAGTGGATTCACATTCAATAAACATTCCACATCACAGCAGGGAAGCCATCTGAACAAGAGCATCCCCATGTTATAGTAATTCTAATCAAGGCAAAAGCCCTTATTTAAAAAGAAACAGGATGGGTTCATTTTCTAATTTTTATTTCATTCAGTTATCATTAATCATCCAACTTTTATGTTGTCACAAGAATCTTAGCTTTTTTTTGTTTCTTAAAATCACTGAAATGCTCATAATTTACATTTGCACAACAACACAAAATATTCTGTAAAGTATATCAGTGCAGTTTGAAATGACATGACCACATCCTCAGTGATTAATGATGAGTTACAATGTTCAGGCCATTTGGATTAAAATGCAATTAACCTATGGCAGCATTCTCTCTGCTTTTTAGGTGATATTTTATTATTCATAGTCACACATGGAAAGGGGATTCCAGTCCAAATGTAACCACTATGATGGATTTTGATTTCAGATATATATATGCAAGGTGTAAGGTAACACAAATCATTTTTCCCTTGGCTGGAAGCTGTGCAAAGCATTTAACAAGAAGTTGCCCATGCCCCTCCATCATGGGAAACCACTCAAAATATTTCTAGATACTTAACTAGTTTGTCTCCTCCTTTTCCTTCTCTAAAACAATAAAACATAACAATATATATGAAAAAAATAACCAATGATAGATACACCCACAATCCAGAATAAAATGCTAAATATTGTAGTGCATGCACTATTTAACTTTCATCCCAATCCTGACTTTCTTTCTCTTCTACTCCCCATACAGGTAAGCACCGGTTTCAATTTGAAAGGGGTACTTTCACTCTTTATTTTTACATAAATAACTATAGAAAAGGCATAGTGCAATTTTTCTTTTTGAAATTTTATATAGAAGGAGCTGGATAGCATTATGCTAAGTGAGATAAGGCAGGTGGTGAAAGACAAATAAATACCATATGATCTCACCTATAAGTGAAACCTAATCAACAAAACGAAGAAGCTAGAAAAATACAGCCAGAGATGTTGAAATAAAGAACAAACTGACAGTAACTAGAGGGGAGGGGGGTGATAATGGGGAGAAGGGAAAGGGTCATCAAG
Organism: Tonatia bakeri; assembly: GCA_004024845.1. Classification (NCBI taxonomy): domain Eukaryota; kingdom Metazoa; phylum Chordata; class Mammalia; order Chiroptera; family Phyllostomidae; genus Tonatia; species Tonatia bakeri. Next base: position 136,762 of record PVIA01003609.1, on the reverse strand, counting down.
GAACATGTATAAAGGACCCATGAAAAAAAGCCAACGGGTGGGATTGAATGTGGGAGGTGGGAGTGGGTAGGTCAAGGGGAGAGTAATGGGGGGAAAATGGGGATAACTGTAATTGAACAACAGTAAAAAAATAAAATAATAAAAAGGAAGGAAAGTTTATAAGCTTTTGCTTAACTTACCTTTTTAAACTTATTAATATGTTTGTGAGATTCATCTGTGTTGAAAGGTGTAAATCATTCTTACAGCAGCATAGTATTCTCTTGTGTAAATCCACAACAAATTATTAATCTACTTCTATACTGATGGAAATTAAGTTTATTTCCAATTTTACCTATGACAAACAATTCTAAAATTAATAGTGTTGTTTGTGTTTCTTTCTTCTATGTGGGAGAGATTTTGTAATGAATAATTCCTGCACTGTACAGTGTGGACTTTGCAACTCTTTAAGGTATTGATTGTTAAATTGTTCTCAAGCGTGAACATACCAATTTACAGCCCTGTCAGCTGTGTATGAGAATACCATTCCCCACAATCTCACTACCTCTCTATTATTTGAGTTGTTATAATAAACATAAATAAGAATTTATACTTCTGAAATAAAATTTATTAAGAGTAAAAGATGCTCATACCACTTGATAGTAATGTCAGATCTGAAATCTACCTTGAGAATCTATTATAAAATCAGGAGATTGAGGCTACAATGTAAAAATTATGTGGATAGCCAAGGTGACACTGGAGGAGGGAGAAAGGAAAAAGGATACAGCAGAGAAGGACAATAAAAGGGAAGGATCAGAATCAGGTAAGGGAATCCTAGTGAGTCTTGCCAGAATATCTTAGATGGAATCTTACTACCTGGTGATGTCATCTACTTGACCCCAAGTACCTGGGAAAGCCATCTACCTCAGGATACTGTCTACTTCTGGGAGTTCTTGAGAGAGCCTCAATTTCATGTCTTTAATTGGGATGGACTTACATTCACAGTAGTTCTTTTACCTGTTGAGCTGACACACATGAACCCATAGCTGGATAATCTTGGGTTCGGCTGTAGCATTAGTGGTAAGGAAGATGAAATAAGGGCTCTTTTATTTTTTTAATTTTTAAATTAAATTAATTAATGTGACGATAGTTAATAAGATTATATAGATTTCAAGTGTACATTCTGTGATGAATCATCTGTATATTGCATTGTGTGCCCACTGCCCAAAGTCAAATCTGTCACCATATATTTGACCCCCTTTATGCTTTACTACCCCTCACAGGCTCCTTCCCTCTGGTAGCCACCATACTGTTGTCTGTGGCTATGAGTTTTTCTTTATTTTTCTTGTTTGTTCCTTTGTTGCTTTCAGTTTTATACCCCACATATGAGTGAAATCGCAGGATTCTTAACTTTTCTGTCTGACTTATTTTGCTTAGCACGATATTCTCAAGATTTATTCATGCTGTTGCAAACAGCAGTGTTTCATCTTTGCTTATGGCTGAGTAGTATCCCATTGTATATATGTATCATATCTTCTTTATCCAGTCATCTGTTGAAGGACACTTAAGTTGTTTCCATATCTTGGCCATCATGAATAATGCTGCAGTGAACATAGGGGTGCATATATCCTTACAAATAAATGTTTTCAAATTTTGAGGGTAGATACATGAAAAGATGCTTAACTTCACTAGCTATTAGGGAAATGCAAGTTAAGATACCACCTCACATCTGTTAGAATGGCTATTATCAACAAGACAGATAATAACAAGTGTTGGAGATGTAGAGAGAAAGAAACCCTCATTCACTGCTGATGGGAATGTTAACTGGTACAGTCACTATGGAAAACAGTATGGAGATTCTTCAAGAAACTCAAACTACAGTTATCATATGACCCAGTAAGGGCCCTTTTACTAGAGTTCAAGATTAGTATTTCACTTATGTTGCATCCAGAGAATTAAATATCCAATTTCTAGTTTGGAGTGGTTTGGATGGAAGAAAAGCAAGCTGGTAACAAGTGTGGGTATAATTAACAGTTTACTTACAATATTTTAGCAAATCTCATTGACAGGTTATAATCTTTGAAAGCCCAGGGAGAATAGGAAATTCTCCTGGGTCTGTCATTTGTTATTTTATAAGGGGAAAGTTGGCGACAATGTAATTTTGTAGGGAAAAATTAAAAATGTGTTGGATTTCTTGGATCATTTTAATGGTGAAATGAGTCCTTCAGTCACTTTAAAGACTCAGAAGAATTCTCCTTGTGGGTGTGGGATACCTATTTTAATAAAAGTTTAACAAAGTAGAATTTTACAAGGAAAAGTTTTAAGCCAGTGAGATAACTTACATATCACAGTTAAGAACCTATTTACAGCCATGAGATTTAGGATCTGAAAAAAGTCTAATGCCAGTAAAGCAACAGTTCCTAAACATCTTTATATTAATACAAAAACTTAGGGAAGTGATAACAATTCCCAATTGAAAATCATTGGTCTAAAATATACTAGATTCAAATTAAAGATGTTATATTTTGATTATTAATATTTTAAAATAATTAAATTATGACTGATAACATTTTACTTTTACTGTCTAATAGCAGACAATGCATCACCAAAACACTAGAAATGGAAGCACATTATGGCCATGAGGGCATCAACAAATCTTTAGAAATTGAATGTATAATTTTTGAGATACTTATATTAATAATAGTTTACCTTTTTTCTTTTGTTGATTATGTTCCTCACAAAAGAAAAAAGCAAATAAAATATAACCAGAGACATTGAATTAAGAAAAATCTGACAATAGCCAGAGGGGAGGGAACAATGAGGGGATGGGTTTTCAGGAACTACTATAAAGGACACATGTACAAAACCAAGGGAGAGGGTGGAAGCAAGGGAGGGAGATGGGTTTGGCTGGGGCAGGGAGTAGTAGTGGGGGGGGGCTGCCGACAACTGTAACTGAACAAAAATAAAGTAATTTAAAAAAATAGTTTACCCATAGAAATTAAATATTAGCCCTGGCTGGTGCAGCTCAGTGGATTGAATGTAGTCCTGGGAACCAAAGGGTCACCAGTTCGATTCCCAGTCAGGGCACATGACTGGGTTGCAGGCCAATTTCCCAGTAGGGGGCGAACAAGAGGCAACCACACATTCATGTTTCTCTCCCTCTCTTTCTCCTTCCCCCTCTCTAAAATAAATAAATTAAATCTTAAAAAAAGAAATTAAATGTTAAATAATGATAAGCATCTCTTTAACTTGAAAATGTTCAATAAGATCATGGGTCAGTGAAAAACAATACTTAGCTATCTATTTAAACAAAGTGAAAATAAAAGATTTAAAAAGTAAATATAGGAGGTAACAGGACTGTACAAATAATTTGCTCTTTCAAAAACTAGAGGACTTTAGTTCTCTTAAATAATTGAGGGTATGGCAAATTCAGCATAAAGCACAGGAAATTATTGTGATATGACTCAATATCTTTGTTCTCTAAGCAGATAACTCAGAAGTTAAAGAAAAAATCTTTATAGTGTCTTATTAAGAATAGATCAGTAATCCAAGAAAATGCTATTTAATAGAAAGAAAATAAAATTTTAATTTTGCATAAGTATATTTGATATGAAAGGGCTTTTATAAAGATCTTGTAAATAAACTAATTAAATAATAGCCTATTTTGACGAAGGCAAAGACAGTTCCTTTCTGTGAAACTTCTTAAACTTTTCATATTTGTTTAGGTTTTTTCTTACATATTTTACAAATATTTTATTTTAAAGCAAACTAGTCTCTCTTTTTTAAAGTATATTTTATTGATTATGCTATCACAGTTGTCCCTTTTTTCCCCTCCCTTTTATCCCCCTGCTCCCTTCACCCCCTTCCCTTCGTCATTACCCCCAGCTTAGTTCATGTCCATGGGTAGTACACGTAAGTGCTTTGGCTTCTACATTTCCTATGCTATTCTTAACATCCCCCTGTCTATTCTGTACCTACCAATTATCCCCTTTTAATCCCTGCACCTTTTCCCACATTCTCCCCCTTCCCCTTTCCAGCTGATAACTCCAATTTATCTCCATATCTATGATTTTATTCCTATTCAAGTTGTTTGCTTACTTAGGTTTTTTTTTAGATTCAGTTTTGATAGTTGTGAGTTTGTTGTTATTTTACTGTTCATGATTTTGATCTTCTTTTACTTAGATAAGTCTCTTTAACTTTTCATATAATAAGGGCTTGGTGATGATGAACTTCTTTAACCTTACCTTATTCTGGGAAGCACTTTATCTGCCCTTCCATTCTAGATGATAGCTTTGCTGGATAGGGTAGTTTTGGATGTAGGTCCTTGTTTTTCATGATTGTGAATACTTCCTGCCAGTCCCTTCTGGCCTGTAAGGTCTCTTTTGAGAAATCAGCTGATAGTATTATGGAAACTCATTTGTACATAACTCTCTTCTTTCTTCTTGCTGCTTTTAAGATTCTCTCTTTATCTTCAACCTTCGGCGTTTTAATTGTGACATGTCTTGGTGTGTTCCTCTTTGGGTCCAACTTGTTTGGGACTCTCTGTGTTCCTGGACTTGTATGTCTATTTCCTTCACTAAATTATGGAAGTTTTCTTTCACTATTTTTTGGAAATACATTCTCAATTTCTTGCTCTTCCTCTTCTTTTTCTGGCATTCGTATTATTTGGATGTTGGCACTTTTGGAGATGTCCCAGAGTCTTCTTATGCTATCCTTATTTTTTTGATTCTTGTTTCTTCTTTCTGTTCTAGTTGAATATTTATTTCTCCCTTATGTTCCAAATTGTTTATTTGAATCTCATCTTCCTTCCCTTCACTGTTGGTTCCCTGTGGATTTTTCTTTATGTCACTTTGTGTTATCTCCATTTCTTCCCTTATGTTTTTGCCATACTCAGTGAGTTCTCTAAGCATCCTGATCACCAGTGTTTTGAACTCTGCATCTGATAAGTTGGCTATCTCTGTTTTGCTTAGGTTTTCTTCTGTGGTTTTGTTCTTTTCTTTCAACTTAGGCTATAATTCTTTATATCCTTCATTTGGCAGCCTTCCTGTGTTTGTTTCTGTGTATTAGGTAGAGTTGCTTTGACTCTCCATCTTAGTAGTGTGGCCTATGTGGCAAAGGCACCTGTTAACTTGTATGGGGCAAAGCCTTAGGTATTCACCACTGCTCTGTGAATTGAAAATTGAAAAGAAAATGGTTTACATGCCCAGTTTGAGGAGACCTAAGTTACTCAAAGAGGCTATTGAAATTCCAAATTATCCTTTGGGAAATTTTGCCATTGTTGGAGATGTTGGACCAAGCGTGTGCCATAGTGGCAGAGCATTATTCAGCAAGGGAGGGTTAGTTGGTGTACCTTGTGAAGTGAGAATCACCCATAGGATTAGGATAATATTCAAATACAGAGAAAATACTTTCAAAACAACTATGAAGATTCCTGCTCAAAAGAAAATCATGTGTTAAATCCTCTCTTAATAAAGCCAAACAAGCCTTCTGTCTAGGAAGATTATTGTTCAATCAGAAAAACACTAAGAAGAACCACAATTAATACAATCAAAATAACTATTATGCTGCAACAAATGTCTGAAGCACTGGATTAGGAGCTGTGTCTCAACTCTGTAAATTCCAACATCTTTAGCCAGGAAGAACATAAAGGATTTGAGAAGCGGGCATAAATACCCGAGTGAGTTCTGGGGGTAGTCAGCATGCCATCCAAGTCATGGCACCATGAAATTTTCAAATAAGGTAAATCTATATTTAGATGAGGAAAGGCTTTATTCAAAATGACTATTGGAATAGGGAGAATGCTTTAATCTCAGAAATATCCAAGTAATTCAAAATCAAACACAAAAAGAGGGGTAAATGGTACAAAAAAAGGGAAACTAAGAAAGTAAGCAAGTATAGACTGCATGATTGACAAAATTTAACAAGAAGTGTGTCTTGTTGTGGTTAACTGATCCTCAGAATAAGCTGATAAAGGGACAGGTTCTGCATTTAAGTGTTTGCTCAGGCTTAGGGGAAAGCTACTGTTCAAGGGCCTGTGTGGAGGAGAGAAGGCTGACTGAAGTGTGGTCAAGGCAAAGCAGAGAATGAGAAATGGGTAATTGTGCACACTTGGTCACTAATAAATGCGTCCTGTTTTCAACCACTATGATTGTGGTAACTTGTTACAACAATGATAGGAAACAAATATATGCATGTATTAGAGTGGAAAAAGAAATTAAAGTGTCTAAGTATACATCTTAAGAAGTCAGGCAAATAGCTGCAATTTAAATCTATTGAAAGAAGAGGATATGAAATAATTAAGATAAAAGAATATACAAGGTGATACAAAGATATTGTGACTAGTATCTAATACTTTTAACTGTTTAGACAAACTAGCCCTGGCCAGTGTGGCCTAGTTCGTTTAGTATTGGCCTGTCAATCAAAATATCACAGGTTCTATTCCCAGTCAGAGTACGTGCCTGGGTTGTGGGTTTGGTCCCAGTCGAGATGCATGCTAGAGGCAACCAATTAATGTTTTTCTCTCATATCAATGTTTCTTTTCCTCCATTCCTCTAGTTCTAAAACAATAAATAAAAAAAATAAAAGTATGGAAGTTTGGATAAAACAAATTATTTTTGACATTTAATACTATTTTATATTATTTTCAGGTGTACGGCATAGTGGTTAGACATTTATGTAATTTACGAAGTGATCTCCTACTAAGTCTAGTATTCACCTGGCACCCTACATAGTCATGCCAATATATTAACTATTTTTCCTATGGTGTACTTTATTTCCCCATGGCTATTTTTTTTTTCATTTTACATTTTTTTAATTGTTGTTCAAGTACAGTTTTCTGTCTTTTACTCCCATCCCAGCCCACACCCTAGTGCTCCCCACCTCCATCCCATTTCCATCCCCCCAGTTTTTGTCCATGTATCCTTTATGCTTGTTCCTGTAAACACTTCTCCTTTTCCCCTGAAATTCCTTCGCCTCTCCGCTCTGGTGATTGTCAGCCTGTTCTCTATTTCAGTGTCTTTGGTTATATTTTACTTGTTTGTCTTGTTGTTTAGGTTCCTGTTTAAGGTGAGATCACATGGTATTTGTCTTTCACCACCTGGCTTATTTTGCTTAGCATAATGCTTTCCAGCTCCATCCATGCTGTTGCAAAAGGTAGGAGCTCCTTTCTTTCTGCTGCATAGAATTTCACTGTGTAAATGTACCATAGTTTTTTGATCCATTCTTTCACTGATGGGCACCTAGGTTGCTTCCAGCACTTGGCTATTGTAAATTGTGCTGCTATGAACATTGGGGTGTATAGGTTCTTTTGGATTGGTGTTTCAGGGTTCTTAGGATATAATCCTAGCAGTGGAAATGCTGGGTCAAAGGCAGATCTATTTTTAGTTTTCTGAGAAAATTCAATACTGTTTTCCATAGTGGTTGTACCAGTCTGCAATCCCACCAACAGTGTACTAGGGCCCCCTTTTCTCCACAACCTCTCCAGACAAATTATTAAATAAAACATGCACACAACTTGCTGAATAAGATATAAGAAAAAGCTAAATATTTGTCAAGATGTACAATTTGTTATTAATAATATTTTCACAAACTGAAGCTCAATTCCATATGACTTCATTAGTTAATTCTTTCAAATGTTTAGATAATGGGTTAGAAAACAATTTTACACAAATACTTCCAGAAGATAGAGATAAAGGGAATATTAATCAACTCTTTTTATAAGTTCAGAATAACAGTAGCAACATTTGACAAGTATATTACCAGAAAATAAATTAAATGGCATTATATCTTATGAATATAGATTCATATACCACAAACAAAATGGTAGATGATTGATTCTAACAATAAATAGTTTAATACATAGCAACCTATGGGTTGTTTACCTTTGCAAAATCTATCAATTTAATTCATCATATTAACAGAAAAAAATTTCTGTATATACAAAAAATATTTGATAACAATTAAAATAATGGATGACAAAATTTTTATAAGACTAGGAACATAAGGAAATTTTCTTTACCTTAAAAAGGTGTCTAGAAAAAATAACAATGCACAAAACACATTACATTTACCTGTAACACATTAAAAGTTTTCATTGTGATATTGAGACTAAAATGAAAAGTCACTTATCATTATTTCTGTCTATCATTTTATTAAATATCTTAGCAAGTGAAAAAAAAAACAAGAGAAATAAATAAGCCACATAAGCATCGGAAAACAAGAAAACAAATCTTAGTTTATTCCAGTGACATGATTATGTATGTAGGAATTCAAAAGAATTCTATCTTAAAACTAATTCTTAGAATGAATAAGGGACTTGGAGATAAAGCTTGCCACAAGGTCAGTATTCATGCTAAAGCAATAAGGTTTTCATACAGTAGTATCAAATGATCAGAAAAAGAAATTAAAATAAAAATGTCATTAAGGATGTGTATGTGTTATGTGACCCTTAGGTGGCTCCAACTTCTGACAATCCTGTGAATGAATGACATCCACACTGTCCTGTCTTCAACAGCCCTTTCACCTCCTGCCCATGCCCATAATTCTTTTATGGAGTCAATATATCTCATGTGTGGTCTTCCTCTTTTCCTGCTGCCATCTATGTTTCCTAGTATTATTTTCTTTTCCAAGGAACCCAACCTTCTCATGATTTCCCCAAAATAAGATAGCTTCAGCTTTGTCATTCTGGACCCCATTAGTGTTTCAGGCTTCATTTGCTCTTGTGCCCACTTGTTCATCTTTCTGGTGGTCTGTGATATCCATAGAGTTCTTCTTCAACACCTTATTACAAATGAATAGATATATTTCCTACCAACCTTTTCCACTGTCCAATACATACATACATAGTATGTATCCATACATTGTAATTGGGAATACGAGGGTATGGATAACCTTTCCTTTGGTCTTTAAAGATACATTTTAGAGCTTGGTGATCTTTCCTGATTCTTCCATTGCTGCTCTCCTGAGACTCAGACTTTTGATTTCTTGGTGTAAGCCTCCGTTTGAGTTAAAGACTGAACCAAGGTAAGCAAAATCTCTAACAATTTCAGTGTCATCATTATCAGTGTTAGTTTATTATTTCTTCTGTGATCATGATTTTTGTCTTCTTGATATGCAAATGCAGTATTGCTTTGTTACATTCTGCTTTCAATTTCATCAGGAGTCATTTCAAATTACTGCTACTTTTTGCCAGTAAGATGGTGTCATCTGCATTTCTCAAGTTATTGATATTTTTCCACTAATTTTTACTCCTATTTCCTCTGAGTCCAGCTCAGTTTTTTTTATATGTGTTCCATGTACAGATTAAACAATAAGGAGATAAAATGCTTCTTTGTCTGGCACATTTGCTTGTAGAGAACCATCTGTCTTTCCATGATCAACCCTGACAGTGGCTTCCTATCCACAGTACAGGTTATGCACCAGGGTGATCAAGTGCTGAGGCACACTCATCTATTTCAGAACAACCCAAAGCTTTTCAAGATCAGGTCTAAGGCTTTATGGGAGTTTATAAAACACAGACTAACCCTCTTCTGAAAGTGTCTGAAGCACTCAAGTATCCAATGGATATTTTCAATTACATCTGGACTGCCTCTTCACTTTCTTAATGTAAAGCTTGAACATTTATTGCATTACCTTGACCATCATTTTATTTTTATTGATTTAATCTTTATCGTAATTTTTTTCATTAACATGTAGTCCCTATGTACTACCCCCAGCGATCACCACATTGTTGTCTATGTTCATGAATTGTTTTGCTTTTTTGCTTGATCTGTCTATCCTCTAAATGACTTCCCCCCACAGCTGTCATAGTGCTTTCTGTGAGTCTGTCTCTATTTTGTTAGTTCAGTTTGTTAATTAAATTCCACATATGAGTGAAATCATATGGTATTTGTCTTTCTCTGGCTGGCTTATTTCACTTAGCGTAATGTTCTTCAGGTCCAAGCATGCTGTCACAGAAGGTAAGATTTATTCATTTTTTGTTTGTTTGTTTGTTTGTTTAACAATCAAGTAGTATTCCATTGTGTGAATGTACCACAGCTTTTCTATCCACTCATCTACTAATGGGTATTTGGGCTGTTTCCAGATCTTGGCTATCATAAACAACACTACGATGAACAGAAAGGTGCATACATTCTTTCGAATTAGTGTTTCAGGTTTCTTAGGATATATTCCCAGAAGTAGAATTGCTGGGTGAAAAGGCAGTTCCATTTTTAATTTTTTGAGCTAACTCTATACTGCTTTTCACAGTGGCTGCACAAATCTGCATTACCACCAAGAATGCACAAGAGTTCTTTATTCTCCACATCATCACCAGAACTTGTTGTTTGCTGATTTATTGATAATGGCAATTCTGGTTAATGCGATGTGATATATCATTGTGGTTTTAATTTGTATGTCTCTGATGACTAGTGATGTTTTACATGTTTTCACATGTTTATTGTCATCTGTAAGTCCTCTTTGGAGAAGTGTCTATTCAGGTTCTGTGCTTACTTTTTAATTGAATTCTTTTTGGTGTTAAGTTGTGTGAGTTCTTTTTATATTTTGAAAATTGACCCCTTATCAGATTTATCTTTGGCAAATATTTTCTCCCATTCAGAGGGTTCCTTTTTCATCTTGTTGATGGTTTCCTTTGCTGTGCAAAAGCTTTTTAGTTTTATTTAGTTCTCTTTGTTTATTTTTTCTGTTTCCCTTGCCCAAGAAAATATAGCAACAAAAGGTTTCACTGCCTATATTTTCTTCTAGGATTTCTATGGTTTTGTGATTTACATTTAACTCTTCTGTCTATTTTGAGTTTATTTTTGTGTGTGGTATAATTTGGTGGCTTAGCTTCATTTTCTTGTGTGTACCTGCCCAATGTTCCCAACACCATTTATTGAAGAGACTATGTTTACTCTATCATATGTTCTTGCCTCTTTTGTCAAATATTAATTGACCTTAAAGGTGTGGGTTTATTTCTGGGCTCTCTGTTCTGTTCCATTGATCTATATGCCTGCTCTTAAGCTGGTACCAGACTATTTTGATTACAATGGCCTTTTAGTATAGTTTGATACCAGGTAATGGGACACCTCCAAATTTATTCTTCTTTCTCAAGATTGATGAAGCTATTTAGGGTCTTCTTAGTTCCATATGAATTTTTGGAATATTTGTTCTAGATCTGTAAGTTATGCCATTGGTATTTTAGTAGGTAGTGCATTAAATCTATAGATTGCTATAGGTAGCATGGATATTTTAATGATGTAAATTCTTTCAATCCATGAACACAATATATGGTTCCCCTTATTTGTATCCCCCTCAATTACTTTCTTCAATATCCTTTAATTTTCTAAGTATAGGTCTTTTACCTTCTTGGTTAAATTTATTCCTATGTACCATATCGTTTTTGTTGCAACAGTAAATTGGATTGTGTTCTTAATTGGTGTCTTTGATATTTCAATATTGTTGTATAAAAGCGCCACCAATTTCTGAATGTATTTTGTATTCTGCTACTTAGTCAAGTTCAGTTATTAGGTCTAGTAGCTTTTTGCTGGAGTCTTAAGGGTTTTCTATATACGGTATCATGTCATCTGCAAATAATGATGGTTTTATTTTTTCCTTTCCAATTTAAATGCCTCTTATTTCTTCTTCTTGTCCAAATTCTGTGGCGAATACTTCTGGTTCAATGTTAATAAGAGTATTGAAAATGGACATCTTTGTCCTGTTCCTGATCTTAAGGGAAATGCTTTTAGTATTTGTCCATTGAGTATGAGGTTGGCTATGGACCTGTCATATATGGCCTTTATTATGTAGAACTATGCTCCTTCTATTACCACTTTGCTGAGAGTTTTTATCTTAAATGGGTGGTGGATTTTATCAAATGCTTGTTGTACATCTATTGATGTAACCATGTGATTTTTTCCTTCATTTTGTTCATGTGTATTCCATTTATTGATTTGCAAATATTCTATCAAACTTGCATCCCCAGAATAAATCCCACTTGATCATGGCATATGATCTTCTTAATGCATTGCTGGATCTGGTTTGCTAATATTTGGTTGAGGATTTTAGCATCTATGTTCATCAGGGATATTGACATATGATTATCTTCCTTTGTAGTGTATTTATCTGGTTTTGGAGTTAAGATAATACTGAGCTCATAAAATAAGCTTAGAAGTCTTCCATCTTCTTGAATATTTTGGAATAGTTTAAGAAGGATAGGGGTTAGTTCTATGTTGAATGTTTGGTAAAATTTGCCTATGAGGCTATCCAGTTCAGGAATTTTGTTTGCTGGGAGATTTATTTTTTATTACTGCTTCAGTTTCATTGGTTGTATTCAGTCAATTCAGGTTTTCTGATTCTTCCTCATTCAGTTTTGGAAGATTGTATGTTTCTAGGGATTGATCCATTTCTTCAAGATTGCCTGATTTGCTGGCATATAGTTGTTCATAGCATTTTCTTACAATCCTTTGTATTTCTGTTATTAGTTCCTGCATTTCATTCCTGAATTTATTTATTTATTTGGCTACTCTTTTTTTCTTGATTATTTTAGTTAAAGATTCATCAATTTTCTTTATCTTCTCAAAGAAGTGCCTTTTGGTTGCATTGATTTTTTGTATTATTCTTTAGTCTCTATGTCATTTATTTCAGCTCTGATCCTCATTATTTTCTTCCTTACACATATTCTGGACTTGGTTTGTTGTTCTTTTTCTAGTTACTTTAGATGTAGGGTTAGATTGTTCATTTTCCTTTTTTTTTTTTTAAGTAGGTCTATAATGCTATGAACTTCCCTTTCAGGATTGCTTTTACTGTGTCCCATAGATTTCATTCTGGTTGTTGTGTGGTCATCTTTTTTTTGTCTCCAGATGAGTTTTGATTTCTTCCTTGATATTATTGTTAACTCATTCATTCTTTAATAACATGCTACTTAGCCTCCATGTGTTTTAATGCTTTTCAGTTTTTTATTGTAGTTGATTTCTAGTTTTTTACCTGTGTGGCCAAGAGAAGATGCTTGATAATGATTTCAATCTTCTTGAATTTATTAAGACTTATTCTGTGACTTAAAATGTCATCTATCTTTGAGAATGTTTCATGTGCACTTAATAAAAATGCATATTCTGCTGTTTTGGGATGAAATATTCTGTAAATATTAATTAATTTTATTTGATCCAGTATGTCATTTAAGGTTGCTGTTGCCCTTTTGACTTTTTTTTCTAGAAGATCTATCCATTGATGACAGTGGGGTATTAAAATCCCCTACTATGACTCTACTGCTATTGATCTCTCCCTTAATGTTCACCAAAATTTTCTCTATATGTTTATGTGCTCCTATGCACGAGGTCTGTCCAGAAAATTCCAACCACTGTTAACAGTGAGAAAGGTTTGTGTGACATCAGTGTAACTCGGCAGCCAAGGGGAGTGGACTGGAAATGTGCATGTGTGAATAATGATAATTTCACTGTATTAGTCAGTGAGGGCAGTAGATGCTGTTGAGTGAGGATGTTGACTGTGTGGCCATCACATTCAAAATGAATGAGCAACTAGAGTAACGAATCTGCATCAGATTTTGTATTAAGCTAGAACACTCCTGCACAGAAACTATTTGGATAATTCAGAAGGCCCCATATTTGAGCAACTGGTGACTGGCAACTTCATCATGATAATGCACCCTCTCGTGCATCATGTCTCATGCTGAATTTTTTTTGAGAAACATCAAATCACCCAGGTGACTCAGCTCCTCTACAATCCTGATTTGGCACCCTGCAACTTCTGGCTTTTCCCAAATCTAAATCACCTTTAGATTTCAATGGAAGAGGTTTCAAACCATTGATGAGATTCCGGAAAATACAACAGGGCAGCTGATGGCTTTAAGAGAACTGTGTGAGATCCCAAACTGCCTACTTTTGAAGGGCACTGAGGCATCATTTTCCTATGTAAAATGTTTCTTGTATCTTGTATCTTCTTCAATAAATGTCTCTATTTTTCATATTATAAGGCTGGATACCTTCTGGACAGACCTTATATATATGTTTACAAAGGCTATATCCTGTTGTTGGATCAATCCTTTTAGTATTATGTAGTGACCTCCTTTTGTCTCTTTTTAGATAACCTTTGTTTTGAAGTTGATTTTGTCTGATATACGTATTGCTACCCCAGCTTTTTCTCCTTTCCATTTGCATGGAATATTTTTTTTTATCTCTTTGTGTTTCAGTCTGTGTGTATCTTTTGTTCTGAAATGAATGTCTTATAGATAGCGTATATATGAGCCATGTATACTTATCCATTCAGCTACCCTATGTCTTTTGATTAGAGTAATTCATTTTTATTTTAAGTTATTATTGATAGGTACTTTTTTATTGTCATTTTTCATTTTAAAGAACTTTTAGCCTTGGCTGGTATGTCTCAATGGATTGAGTGTCAGCCTGAGAACCAAAGGTTCGATGGTTCAAATCCCGGTCAGGGCATATGCCTGGGCTGCAGGCCAGGTCCCCAGTGGGGGTGGTTCATAAGAGTCAACAACACATTGATGTTCCTCTCCCTCTCTTTCTCCTTCCTTTTCCCTCTCTCTAAAAATAAATAAATAAAATATTAAAAAATAAAAGACTCAATGTTTTAAATTATCCCAAATTTCAATAAAAATTTTGTCAAGTTATAGGTGTTTGTGTGTGAGATAAATCTACAAATTACATGGAAATGCAATAGGACAAGATTACTAAAGAACACCAAAATATTATGAAGAAAATTAAAGCTGGAATAAGTAAGTCCCTAGATATAAAGATTTGGAAGTCCATGGTAACTTTGACAGTATGCTATTTGTGCAATAATAGAAAAATAACCCAATGATGAGTCAAAATGGCCTACATATATACATTAACCTGATTTATAACAATGATGCCACTACAATATAGTAAGAAAAGGTTGTTATTTTCAGTAAATGGTACTCAACCAATTAACATTCACATGTTAAAAAGTATTTTACTTGCCCTGGCTGGTGTGGCTTAGTGGATTGAGTAATGGCCTGAGAATCAAAGGGCTGCTGGTTCGATTCCCAGTCAGGGCACAAGTCTGGGTTGCAGGCCAGGTCAAGTCCCCAGTGGAGGGTGCGCAAGAGGCAACCACACATTGATGTTTCTCTTCCTCCCTTTCTTCCTTCCTTTCCCCCATCTTAAGTAAATAAATAAAATCTTTAAAAAAGTATTTAATTAATACATGAAAATTAATTCCAAGGCAATCAGATATAAAAGTGAGCATTAAAACAGTAAAGCACTTTAGAGAAAGCATAAGAGAAGATCTTCATAATCTGGAACTGGCAAAGAAATAGCATTTTGCATACATAAAATATTGATACACTGTACTTCATTAAAATTAAAAATTTCTATTTTATAATATTCATATTTAAAAGACTGAAGATGTAAGATAAAAAGTGTGAGATGGTAGTTGCAATATATATCCAACACAGGTAATGAATCCAAAATATGTAAAGGGTTACAAATAAATATAAAAAGACTAATAACCCAAAAGAAAAATAAATAAAACTTAAATGAGCATGTTGTGAAAGAAGATAGTAAAACAGCCAATAAACATGTCAATATGGTACTTAAAATAATTAGTACTCAAAGAAATCATTAAAATCTCAATGTGATACTATCAGGGTGGCTAAAATTAAAGATGGGCAATTTCAAGTATTGGCAAAGACACCCAGCAACCAGTTTGTTATACATTGCTGGCAGAAGTGTATATTTATACAACTGCTTTGGCATACTGATTGAGAGTATATACTAAGGTAGAATAGAATATATGCAAACTCTATGATGTGACATTACTATCTTTAGTTGGATATCCCCCGAAATGAGTATATATTTCTATTAAAAGACATATACAAGCATGTTCATAGTAGAATTATTTGTAAGAGCTCAAAAGTTGAAACTTTTTAAATGTGCATCAACAAAGGGAATGCATAAATATAGTATAATGACAAATGCAATCACATACAGTAATGCACATGAACAAACCACAAAAGCCTGTAACAACATGTTGAATAAAGGAATTCAGACACGAAAGAGTACATAATGTACATATTTTATAATTTCATATTGTGTTCACTGATATCTAGGGACCACTATTGGGTTAATTTGAAAACCCCATGTATCATAGGATCTCAAGTGGCTTCACAGAGATAAAGTGAACCTCTTCACATTAATTCTTATTTATTATCTTCCTGACTATCTGCACCTGAGCTACACTGCTTTTCTTATTTTTTCTCAAAGTAGCGAAGCTTTTATCTGTTCCAATTCCCTCTTACATGCTATTTTTTTCTACCTGGAACACTTTTGTCCACAATTACAGAAAAAGTACTCCCAGTCTACTTTAACATAGTGCCCCTGAGTTGTTTCAACAGTGCTAGATTACACCAGTATCTGTCACTAAAGTAATCATTAAGAGATCAAGGGGAGGAAAAAGAAATCCTGCATGTAATGTGGATGCCACTTTCAAAGGAATAGCTCTATCACTTTAGCAACATAATAGAGGGCCTATTTTAAATTATGATTTTGTAGACAGACATTTAGGAAGGACCAGATGTAGCTTCCAGAGTGACCAAAGAATGATGGTTTTATATTTCATTAAGAACTACAAAACATTAAGTTCATCATATTCAAAGAAAACAAACTATGAACTTACTAAAAGCGCCCACTTCCACATTTTTGTTATTACTTTATTAAGGTGTAACATAAATTAAACATTTTGGAGTATACAATTCTGTGGCATTTAGTAGATTCACAATGTTATACAACTACTATTTTATCTAGTTCCAAAAACATTTTATCACTACAAGGGGAAACCCTGTATCCACTGAGCAGTTACTCCCCACACATATTTTGACATAGTAAATTTAAATGTGTGATTGGTGCTAAGACTATGTATATATTTAAGAGACAAAACTAGTTGAGATTTTGAAATGGTTACAACAAAATCTCTTTTACTGTTTCCATTAACCAT
The DNA here is from genome assembly GCA_004024845.1 of Tonatia bakeri. Taxonomy (NCBI): domain Eukaryota; kingdom Metazoa; phylum Chordata; class Mammalia; order Chiroptera; family Phyllostomidae; genus Tonatia; species Tonatia bakeri. The sequence continues at coordinate 119,818 of PVIA01003609.1, read as the reverse complement.
TACCTTATTATCAATAATTTTGTAGTATTTAGAGTTCAGTTTCATTCGGACAAGATAACTAAACAATGAATAACTGAATGAAAAATAATAGCAAAGTTAAGCATTTAGTTTCTCACAATGAAAGCATTGTGGAAAATTCAATATTTTTTAGCTTTCTAGTTTGTAATACTTTAGAAAACACCAAGAATATACAACTACCCCCGCACATATATACACACATACACACAAGCCTATGCAGACACACATAACCTCTAAACACCAAAGCGGGCAGCTTTCATTACTCTGTGGAGCTAGGAGAAAGGAGCCTCTTTTAGCATTAGCTAACTGGTGAAGCTTTTATTCTAGTAGCTCTGAAAATCCCACTGCAGTGAGACCTTGCAATAAATGGTTTATTAATGATATGCTGCTTCCCAGTATTCCAAGATTGATAACATCTTAGAAGGGATATTTTTATTTTGGAAACAAATAAAACAGAGCAAAGTGAAAGAGAGTTATGTTTATTTACACTTAGTAATCTCATCAGTTCGTGTAATCATATCACCACATGACCAGATTCTGCTCTCTTAATAGTGTCTAACGGAAGCTATACAGATTGTTAATTATTTATTCCTCCCTCAATTATTCTTGCTAATTTCCCTTTCCAATTTTTTTCTTCAAGTCAGTCCCCACCTAAACTGTTTCAGTTTCCAACAAATTCATATTTATCATGGGGTGTTTTTCATATGCCAAATCAATATCTTCTGTTTCCAAGCCTTTGAAAGAAAATGTAGGTAGTTTTAATGTCCCCCTGCAAAAGTAGGGTGCAGGGAGTAGGGAAATGGATAATATATTTACATCTGTTGTGGTTTAGATTTGCCTTTACTCTTGGATCTTAGTTGTTTAATGCATATTATTTACAAAGAAAATACATAGTATGTGAAATTTAATGCATGTCTGAGTTTGTTAAAAGGGAGCAGTTTCAGAGAATCATGGAATCTTAGCACTAGCAGAGATCTTTTGGAATACATCAAGTCCAGCCTCATTTTATTTTAGAGGAAACCTAAATGCCTAGCATGGATGGGAGTTGGTCAAACTCCTACAGCAATGTAGTGTCAGAGCTGAACAAATCCTCCCTCCTTTGGAAAATGAAAATTGGCTTAAAAACCTGAGTAGATTATTTATGGGGAGCCTGACTAAAAGATGGTATAAAATACTCATGAAGCACTTATTAGGAGTCAGGAACTCTTTTAAGTGTTTTTAAACAAATTAAAGTAATTCATCTTCACCTCAACCCAATAAAAGGAAGGTATTTTATCACCTTTTTACAGATGGGAAAATGGAAGAGCATATAATTTAAGTGGTTTGACAAAAGTAACACAGATCAAAGCAACAGATTCAAGATTTCAACTCAAGTATACTGACTCTATGGTCCAAACTTTAGAGAGCAAAAAACAATGCTAACACGGAAGGAGAAGCAAAGAATATATACCATGTAACCTCAAAGTAAAAGAAGATAAAGGGGAATATTGAGGTCAGAAGAGAGCAAGAGAATTATTTTCTCTTTTCTGTGAATTCAAGCTTTATTTTCTGCAATAATTTCTGAGTTTCCCCTGCATCTTTACAATAAATTTGTTCTTTCTTTGATCTTGGGATAGATTTCTGTTTTTAGTTCCTTGCACCTCAATAATCCTTAAGCTATGTAGAAACTGAAGTTCTGTCTTTCACATTAAGGATGATGTCTGTAAATCTTTGAGAAAAGTCTGAGTATAAAATCTATGCCACCCACATTATTTGAGAGTTTGTTTGAAGGTTCTAGCAGGGGAGCACAGGTACTCATATACCCTTGACCAAAGACTGGTCCTCTCCTTTAGTTGGGAAGGCCATCCTCTTCAACTGAGCACTCAGCTTTGGGAGGGATACACATAGATTGGTGAGGGAGGAAGGGGACACCCGTCTAGCCAGCCAGATCAGCTGAATCAACCCTGGCAATTAATGGAGTGACAGATGTCACAGCCAGATCACCCGCACATCCTGCCACCCACACTCTTTTACAACACTCTATCTTTATTTCCTTTCACTCTTCGTTGTCTTGTATGCCTGCTTTGACACCACCCTCATGAATTCAAAGCCTCATGTTTGTCACTGCAGTCCTCTTCTACACCTTAACATGACTACCTCTCAAACCTCTATCTTGTCCTCTCACCCTCATTCTCTATTATTCCACTCTTTTGTCCCATTTCAATGTTGTAAAATACTTCAAATGAAACTAACAAAATGACTACTTAAGGAGAAAAAATATTTCCTATGTCAATACACCAATTTCAATGCTATGTACTTTTTGTAAAGGGTCTCATGCTTACAATACCTATATATGTGTACAGTAATTTAGAACTCATAAAACAATTTCACATAAGTTCTTTTATTAGAATCTCATAATACATTGATGAGGTAATTAAGGGAGTTTTTTTAAGTTTAGAAAGTTTGAAATTTTATTTACCTAATTGAAAGCACTTTCTGGGAAGGGGCTAATTTTTTAGAAAATTTTTATGATACCCAAAAGTGACTAGAATCTAGTGAGAATTTCATGTTTTTCAAAAACTGGATGGTAAGTTAATAAATGCATGAGCAAAGGAAGAATCAATGAATGAACAGAATTATTAACATTTATCTATATTTTCTTGATACAAGGCCAAACCAATTTGAGAACCAAGGTGTCTGACATTGAACTTTTATCCATTATACCAGTTTGCCAACACTCAGCATGAATTCCACTTATGCACCTCTAACAAGTAGAAACTTTTAATACTATCTTATCTCCATTAATTGAAGAAGACTGTCTCCAATCTCATTTGTTATTTCAAAGGCATTTTTCCAAACACTGCATTTATGTTAAGGAAAATCTGCAGATAGGTATTACAAAGATACATAAGAACATAGTGGAGACATAAATAAATATAAATGCACATTTTAAAAACAAACAAGCCAGAATTTATACATTTAAATGAGTGCTATCTTTCTAAGTAGTCCCCCTGGGAGAATACACACATATTCCAGTGATGGTCCCATTGCTCAAAATGCCTTTGGAACTTTCATATGGGCAATGATTTCTAAGATATATTGAAAAAAGTCACAAGAAATTCATTTTATTACTTTATATTCACACATGGCATGAAAAAACCTGTTTATACATATAACTCTACAAGATATCAGGTGAAATTCTAATTAGATGTACTTATTAATGTCCCTTAACACACTACAAATTTTCTCTTAATAATAAACAAGCTGTGCCCTGGCTGGTGTGGCTCAGTGGATTAAGCATTGGACTGCAAGCCAAAGGTTGCAGGTTTGATTTTCCATCAGGGCACATGCCTGGGTTGTGGGCCAGTTCACCATTAGGGGGTGCATGAGAGGCCACTGATGGGTGTTTCTCTCCATCTCTTTCTTCCTCCCTTCCTCTCTCTCTAAATCTAAATAAATAAAATCTTTCAAAAATGTCCTTGTCCTTTAAAAAAATAAACAGTTTGTAAATGAGTATCTTCCAAAGGTGGTGACCATTGTCAGAATACTAAATGTTATCTAAATCAGGGGTGTCAAACTCATTTTCACCAGGGGCTACATCAGCCTCATGGTTGCCTTCAAAAGGCCGAACTAATTTTAGGGCTGTATAAATATAACTACTCCTTAACTGTTAAGGAGTTGAAATTACATTCGGCCCTTTGTTTAATCTATTCATTTATTCCAGATTGTTTCTGGCATTTTGCTAAGACTTATGGAATCCTTACCATTAAGAAACCCCAATACTGAAAATTTCCCTGTGAAATATGGGAACAACCAATGGAAATATGTGCACTCAGGGTAGCTGTAGCATAGTGAAAATAATATATTTAGATCTAGGTAAGTAGTCTGTGACATGTTTATTTGCTGTAAGACTTGGGCAAAATATTTCTTTTTTTTTAAATGATGATTGCAATTTTTTTAAGATTTTATTTATTTATTTTTAGAGAGGGAAGGGAGGGAGAAAGAGAGAGAGAGAAACATCAATGTGCGGTTGCTGGGGGTCATGGCCTGCAACCCAGGCACGTGCCCTTACTGGGAATTGAATCTGCGATGCTTTGGTTTGCAGCCCTCGCTCAATCCACTGAGCTACACCAGCCAGGGCTCAAAATATTTCTTTTTTGAGTTAGGTTTTAATTTACGGAATTAGAATATTTACGTGAAAAATTTTGTTTCTGAAGATAATATATCTTTTGTAAAGTGTTCAGCACAATGCCAACACTGTTATGTGGCTCACAAACAATAGGTGCTACTATTGTCATTATTATTATTTATCTAGGATGTGCTGAAATTAAAAAATAAACACCTCCCCCAAATGTCAGTGACTCAAAAAAGAAGCATTTCTCACACTACGGTCCAATGGTTCACTTCCAATAAGTGACTCGGATATCTTGATTACAACCATTTTGTGCTACTGTTGTCACTGAGTATTTTGTTCCCATTTTCATGTAGTTTTGAGAGAAATAGCTTAGAGAAGACACATTTGTTCTTTTTATTCATTTTTAAAATTATATTTTATTGATGATGCTATTACAGCTATCCTATTTTCCCCTTTTGCCCCCTCTACCCAGCATCCCCTGCTCCCTCAGGCAACCTCCACACCATTGTTCATGCCCATGGGTCATGCATATAACTTCTTTGGCTACTCCATTTCCTGTACTGTACTTTACAGCCCCATGGCTATTCTGTAAGTACTTATTTATTTGTACTTCTTTTTTAAAAATTTTATTGTTGTTCAAGTACAGTTGTCTGCCTGTCCCCCCACCCACCCATGCCCACCTCCTTCCCCTGATTCCACCCTCCCACCTTGATTTTGTTTATGTGTCCTTTATAGTTGTTCCTGAAAACAATTTGCCCTTCCCCCCCCCCCACGTCATTATCCCTATCCCACCTCGCCTCTGGTTACCATCAGCTTGTTCTTAATTTCATTGTCTCTGGTTGAATTTTGCTTGCTTATTTGTTTTGTTGATCAGGTTCCTGTTAAAGGTGAGATCATATGGTATTTGTCTTTCACCGTCTGGCTTATTTCACTTAGCATAATGCTCTCCAGTTCCATCCAACCTGTCGCAAAGGTTAGGAGCTCCTTCTTTCTTTGTGCTGTGTAGTATTCCATTATGTAAATGTACCACAGTTTTTGGATCCACTCATTCATTGATGGGCACTTAGGTTGCTCCCAATACTTGGCTATTGAAAATTGTACTGCTATGAACATTGGGGTACATAGATTCTTTTGGATTGGTGTTTCAGGGTTCTTAAGATGTAATCCCAGCAATGCTGCTGGGTCAAAAGGCAGTTCCATTTTTAGTTTTCTGAGGAAAGTCCATACTGTTTTCCACAGTGGCTGCACCAGTCTGAAATCCCACCAACAGTGCACTAGGGTTCCCTTTTCTCCACATCCTCTCCAACACTTGTTGTTTGTTGATTTGCTTATGATGGCCATTCTCACTGGTGTGAAGTTGTACTTAATCCCCTCACCTCTTCACCTATTCCCCCATACCCCCCTTACATCTAGCAACCATCAAAAAATGCATCACAGTAAAAACATCATGTCACTTCTGCTTCGACTCCTACTAACCAGTACTCCATCACATGGTCCTCACAGAACAGTATGAAGACTAGTGAATTGTGTTCTACTTGCAAGACTAGGAAGACTCAATGGTGGGCTAGAAACATATTTTTTAACACAATTTCTTTATATTGATAATATGTAAATATCTAAACAACAGCAACAGCCACCAGTTGCTTTGTTATATAATTTTAAGTAACAATCTTATCTCATTTGCCTTCTCCATTGGACTGAATAATACTTTTGTCATCTTTGAGAATTCACTTGGCTGAATTCTCACAACTGTGTTTTCTTGTGCATGTCTCTTAAACCTCTTGAACTGATTTTTGTATGAAAATGAAATAACCTTCCTCTGTAGGGTATCTCTAAGAATGCCTTTCCAAACAACAACCCAACCAGGGTGAATGAAGATTTATGAACTAAAGATATCTATTTTGGTGCTACAGTTGCCCAGTGTGGTTACAGCACAAGAATACATGATTCTGTACACTGGACAATCAGGCCTGTGCTGCTAGGGCAATTCCAAAGCATCTTCCAGAGCAGATGACAAGTTCATTTGGGCCTGTTTATGTTCCAGCCGAGGTTCTCTCTACCAGGACGATGTTCCAAGAGATATCATTAGCAATTTTCAACCAAAAATAATTGGTAACAGGTCAGTTTGTCGTAATGAGAAGAAATCAGTGCCACAGAAACAGCTGATATCAGAGAATAATTCACAGAAAAATGTACTGGGACCATTTCCATTCAAAGAAACAATTTATTAAGAACTCCCACCAAAAAATGAACCCTGCCTAATTAGCAATTACTATAAAAAGCACTCTGCTCAAATGGAAGCTGAAGCTCACTTTGAATCTGACTGCACGCATATAAATTATCAGGTATGACAGGCTATATCTATTCAAATATTACCACAATGTTCAATAGGAATATTCTAAGTCATATTCTTTGGTTTTACGAATCACTGTTTTAAAATTACTAGTTGAAAAAAATCACTAGTTGTTCACCACTGTGTATAAATATGCATATTAATCATACAAAATTACAGTTTATACAGCTCAATCACTCTCTCAAATTTACCCTTATGTTAAGCCAGCTAATCAGCAAGTATATCTGCATTGTGGTGTGATACTATCAATGTATATTGAGGGACATATGTGACAGTGCTATAAGGGTTAAGCTGTGTTAAATCATTATCTCCTACACATCTCTTAATTCTGGTCACTTTTTTCAGTCTCTATTGCCACTGATCCAGCTACCATGATCTTGTATCTGGGTAACAGAAACAACTACATGACTCAGATTCACCCAGCTTTCCTCTAATTCATTTTGACCAGAGCATAAAAGTAATCCAGAATGTTGTACTTCTCCTCTTAAAACCTCCCAACAGTTCTTTATATTTAGAATAAATCTAAATTCCCTACCATGACCTCAAAGTTCTATGAAATTTGGCTCCTTTTGATCTTCTAAACATGACCTACTACTTGGTCAAAACCACTAAGTTCAAATGTATTTTGATTATAAAAGAAGAGGTCAATTACTTAATAGGCTCATCAGAATGTATCCATACAAATGGGTATTCCCCCTTTGAGAACAGGCCCATTGGACAGGTTCACACCTATTCATTCTATGCTGCTTTTGTCAAAAACCTCTCTTGAGTGTCTCTTTGGAAGGTCCCATCAGAGCAAAATTTCTGGCCATATAAAAAACCAAGTTTCATTACTTTACTGTCTCACATCATTTTGAGTTCTAAAGTATTAATAATTAGCTTACCTGAATAATTCATCAAAAACAGGCTCCAAGGATATTTTGGTTGCTGCAAACAATCTAATTACAAGTTAAGAATGATAAATATCTGACATGGAGAAGGTTCAATAGAATGTAAATTAATTTTCAAAATTAATTCCAGAAATTGTCTGTACACTGCCATCATTACTGGTACAAGTTTAAAATTTCAGAGGGGACTGCTTTTTGAAAAAGAAATACCCCACATGGGCATAAAATTTCCTATATTTTTTTACAAGTACTCCATGTTACTACTTTACCAACTAGCCTTCTAAGTCACCATCAAGTTTTGACTTCCTCAGGAGTTTGGGGACTAAATTGTAAAGAGAGTTGGAGTCATAGTTACACCTTTCAAATATTCTATAGTAATCCCTCAGCATTGGCTAAGGTCATGGGTCTCAAACTCTAGCTCTGAAGAATACAAGTGGAAGCAGTAAATCTGGGTTTCTATATTGTCATCAAAACTAATGCCCATATCCCATTTCTCTGGTGAAGAAATAGTGTACCATGAAAATCTTAGAGTACAATGACTTTCTATTAAGCATTTTTCAGATCACAGAGAAAATACATCTTCTGCTCACTCGGATATTGAAGAATGCTTCTTTAGTTTAATGTAGGCAACACTTTGAGGGCCCAAGCTGCTTATGATAGACTCCTCAAGAGTATTATTAATTGGATCATTCACAGTAGCTCTAATGTCAAGACAAGCAAGATGTTCTGCACACTTACCAACCTGTCTTAGACAACCCCCAGACAGTTTTCACAGCATCCTCTTTGTGACTTCTGGGCTGTTAACAAGCTTTTCTGCTACATTCATCTATTTAGCTTTCAACTCTGCTAGTTTCTCAGTTAGAATCAGCAGTCACATGTGTGCCTAGCCTATTCATTATATCACCTTCCCCAAAGAATAGCATGGGCCTAGAAAAGAAAGACATTGGACAGGCAGCAGTTTAAGGGTGACTTCCTTGGGTAAGCATACATGCTACCACTCCAGAACGAGTAATAATGATCTCTGAAGTAACATCTGCTCGTTTTTACACACTGGGTTTACAAGCTTCCTTCAAAAGTTAGAGCAGCAGTATGTAGTCAGAAACCATTAGGATTAATTGAGTGACTCACCAAAAAAAAAAAAAAAAGTGTAAGTGTTGCCTTAAAGGAAACTTGTGATCTCCAAGAAGCAGCTGAATAAAAAGGCTTACAAAAGGTCAAAGATTGACTTTGATCTTAAAATATGACAGAGAATTCCAGCTTGCCTTTCCTTTGACAAGTATCTGTCTTGGTCTTTTTAGTTTCCTATAACAAATACCCTAGACTGGTTGGCTTAAAAATACAAATTGTTTTCTCACAGTTCTGGAGTATAGAATTCTGAGTTCAGGATGCCAGTGTAGTTGTTTTCTGGTGAGGATTCTTATCCTTATTTGTAGATGGCCACCTTTTTGCTGTGTGCTCCTGTGGCCTTTCCTTAGTAGGTGTGCAAGGAGAGAAAATAAGCTCTTTCCTGCTGCGTCTTATCTTATAAGGACACTAATCCTATTGGATCACAGCCCCACCCTACAATTTTATTTAACTTTACCTCTTTAGAGGCACTATTACAAATGCAGTCACATTGGGGGTTAGGTCAACAACATCTGAATTTTAGGGGGACACAGTTCAGTTCTTGGCAGTGTCTTCAACTATATACTGGGTGAATTGGACTAAGTTACCATTCTGAACAGCAAATTAAGTAGGTTTGATTATTTTAGTGACAACAACCTCATTGGTATTACCTATTAACAATGTAAGAGATGGGGAGAAAGCCAGGGAAGAAAAAACATAAAAAAGTTGATAATTCTTGTCCTGCAGATGGAAGCCTACACCTAATTCTCTTACCATTCTAGAAGGGAGATAAAGGTCTCTAAACTCCCACCTCAGCTTTCAACTTGGCCATTCTAATTTTGTTTCATTATATATTGGAATTCCAGGTAAAAACAAAGGGTTCTAGTATTCAAAAATAATTTTAATGCCATGGGTTCCAGTTAGGATTGCACAAAATGTATCTTGTGATGCCACTTGTTATTCTTTTTTAAAGATAATTTATTTATTTATTTTTAGAGAGAGAGGAAGGGAGAAAGAGAGAGAGAGAAACATCAATGTATGGTTGCCTCTCACACACCCCCTACTGGGGACCTGGCCCACAACCCTTACTGGGAATCAAACCAGTGACCCTTTGGTTTGCAGGTGGGCACTCCACCCACTGAGCCACACCAGACAGGGCTTGTTATTTTCATTACAGTTTTATTGGAAAAGAGCCACACCTATTTGTTCACGCAGAGTCTATTACTGCTTTTGCTAGGAGGAGAAATTTGAGTAGTTATGACAGGGACCATATGTGACCTAGAGCTTAAAATATTTACTATCTGGCTTTTCACAAAGAAGTTTGCTGACTCCTAGTTCAGAGAATATACTTTAGAAATCAGTAACTTCAGGCCTTATTTTTCAGGTTTCAGAAGTGTTCCCTGATCCTAGAGTCTATATCTTAGGCTCCTCTAATGCAACTCGACTGTTACTTGTGCTTATTACTACCTATTATATGCTTGTATTGCATTATAATATAAATGCTTATTACTTTGACTAGTATGTATTTATAAATATAAGTGTTTTGAGTGCAGTGATAATGTGAGTTTTGTTCTCTGTTGTATTCCCAGTATGGAACATATTGTCTGGAATGTAATAGGTGCTAGTAAGTATTTGTCAGGTTAATGAATAAATGAGAAATGCACTCAGTATTCAATTCAACAATTATTTATTAAGTACTTATTACATACCAAACACATTTTTTAAGCCTTGAGGTTACATAGAAACAGTGAAAACAAACAAAGTATTGCCCTCTTGTAAATGTAAATGTGGGGGAAGCAAATCACAGACAGTATGAAAATAAAAATAAAAATATGCTTCTAGTTCCTGTAGTTTCCCCAAAGAAAAGGGATCATAGAAAAAACAGAATTAACTAGGGATCTGCATATGTTGAAATGATCCAAAGTTTGTTTATTATTTTCTTCACTTTAAGATGTTATAGGTGCTGTAGAAAAGAGGACATACAAGAAAAGGGCAAGGATTGGTAAATAGCAGTTTCTATTGGTAAATTATGAACCCTCACTTCCCCATATAAATCCTTTGGGGTAACTCAACAGTGTGGTTCACAAACCGAATAGAGTGCTGGGGGAAACAGAAAAAGTAGGCATTTATTCTTACATTCTTTTATTTGTGTAATTTACCTCGTTGTAGAGATGGCTCAGGGGGGAATATGCCCTCAAGAAGATTCTCTTCTTATATAAAGGAGACAATATGATATGTACACACATAATGAAAACATGGGATCTGATTAGAAGAGGTGCTGATGACTGTGAAGTATGTGGGCTCTGGAACCAGCAGTAGTGGGTTCAAATCTTAGACAATGATATTCTCTATGTATCTATATTTTCTATAATTTGGTCATTTATATATCCACTCTTCCTATTCTTTTTTAAAATTTTATTTTAATTGTTGCAGTACAATTTTGTATCTTTTACTCCCATCCAAGGCCACCCACCCAGCCCTTCCCTCCTCCCTCCCATTTCCACCCGCCCCTAGTTTTTTATCCATGTGTCCTTTATACTTGTTCCTGTAAACCTTTCCCCTTTCCCCCTGAAATTCCCTCTCCTCCCCCCTCTGAACACTGTCAGTCTGTTCTCTATTTTAGTGTCTTCTGTTATATTTTGCTTATTTCTTTGTTTTGTTGTTTAGGATCCTGCTAAAGGTGAGATCATATGGTAATTGTCTTTCACTGCCTGGCTTATTTCACTTAGCATAATGCTTTCCAGTTGCATCCATACTGTTGCAAAGGGTAGGAGCTCCTTCTTTCTTTATAGTGCATAGAATTCCATTGTGTAAATGTACCATAGAGTTTTGATCCATTCATTTACTGATGGGCATCTAGGTTGCTTCCAACACTTGGCTATTATACATTGTTCTGCTATGAACATTGGGGTGCATAGGTTCTTTTGGATTGGTGTTTCAGGGTTCTTAGGGTATAATTCCAGCAGTGGAATTGCTGGGTCAAAAGGCAGATCCATTTTTAGTTTTCTGAGAAAATTCCATATTGTTTTCCATAGTGGTTGTACCAGTCTGCAGCCCCACCAACAGTGCACTAGGGTCCCCTTTTCTCCACAACCTCTCCAACACTTGTTGATGGTTGCTTTGTTTATGATGGCCATTCTGACTGGTGTAGAGTGGTATCTCATTGTGGTTTTAATTTGCATCTTTCTGATAGCTAGCGATATTGAGCATCTTTTCATGTGTCTCTGGATCCTCTGTATGTCCTCCTTGGAGAAGTGTCTGTTCAAGTCCTTTGCTCATTTTTTAATTGGGTTGCTTGTCTTACTAGAGTGGAGTCATGTAAATCCTTTATATGTTTTGGAGATTAAACCCTTGTCTGAGGTATAATTGAAAAATATGTTTTCCCAGACAGTTGGTTCTCTTTTTATTTTAATACTGTTTTCTTTAGCTGTGCAGAAGCTTTTTATTTTGATGAGATCCCATTTGTTTATTCTTTCCTTTATGTCCTTTGCTCTGGGGGACATATCAGTAAAAATGTTGCTGCATGAAATATCTGAGATTTTCCTACCTATTTTCTCCTCTAGAACTTTAATAGTGACATGGCTTATATTTAAGTCTTTTAACCACCTTTAATTTATTTTTGTGTATGGTGTAAGTTGGTGCTGGAGTTTCTTTTCTTTCTTTTTCTTTTTTTTTTTTTTTGCACGTAGCTGTCCAGTTCTCCCAACACCATTTGTTGAAGAGACTGTTATTACTCCATTTTATGTTGCTGCCCCCTTTGTCAAATATCCATTGACTATAGAGACTTGGGTTTATATCTGGGCTCTCTGTTCTGTTCCATTGGTACATGTGCCTGTTTTTATGCCACTACCAGGCTGTTTTGATTACAGTGGCCTTGTAATACAATTCGGTATCAGATATTGTGATCCCTTCTACTTTACTTTTCTTTCTCAAAATTGCAGCAGCTATTTGGGGTCGTTTATGGTTCCGTATAAATTTTTGAAGTGTTTGTTCCACATCTGTGAAATATGCCATTGGTAATTTAATAGGTATTGTATTGAATCTGTAAATTGCTTTGGGTAGTATGGACATTTTGATGATGTTAATTCTTCCAATCCAAGAACATGGTATATGTTTCCATTTGTTTGCCTTCCTTAATTTATTTCTTCAGTATTGTGTACTTTTCTGTATACAGGTCTTTTACTTTCTTTGTTAGATTTATTCCTAGGTATTTTATTTTTCTTTTTGCTATATCAAATGATTTTTTTTTCCTTATTTCTGCTTCTACTGTTTCATTGTTGGTATACAAAAATGTCTTTGATTTCTGGATATTGACTTTGTATCCTGCTGTTTTGCCAAATTCATTTATTAGGTCAAGCAGTTTTTTGGCAGAGTCCATAAGGTTTTCTAAGTACACTATCATGTCATCAGCAAACAATGACAGTTTTGTTTCCTCCTTTCCGATTTGTTCCTGTTCCTCTAGTTCTGGTAGACCTAGGGGTCGGTTGTTTGTTTGAAATATTTCTATCTTTTTTAGGTATGCCTGTATTGCTATGAACTTCCCTCTCAAGACTGCCTTTGCTGTGTCCCATAAGTTTTGGGTGGTTGTGAGTTCATTTTCATTTGTTTCTATAAACCTTTTGATTTCTTCCCTAATTTTATCCTTGACCCATTCCTTGTTTGATATCATGCTGCTTAATCTCCATGATTTTGAGTGTTTTGGGTTTTTTTCCTTGGGGTTGGTTTCTAGTTTTAGGCCCTTGTGATCCGAGAAAATCCTTGGTGTGATTTCGATTTTCTTGACCTTGTTGAGACTTGTTTTGTGTCCTATCATGTGGTCTATCTTTGAAAATGTTCCATGTGCATTTGAAAATAATGTGCATTTAGCTGCTTTGGGATAGAGGGTTCTGAATATATCAGTCAAGTCCATTTCACCCAGGGTATTGTTCAATGCCTCAATATATTTGTTGATATTTTGTTTGGAAGATCTGTCCATTTTTGACAGTGGGGTATTAAAATCCTCCACTATAGTTGTTTTGCTGTTAATATCTTTCCTGAAGTCCTCTAGGATTTTCTTTATGTATTTGGGTGCACCTATGTTGGGTGCATATACATTTACAATATTTATGTCTTTTTGGTGGATCTTTCCCTTGAGTCTTGTGAAGTGACCTTCTGGGTCTCTCTTTATGGCCCTTTTTTGGAAGTCTATTTTGTCTGAAATGAGTATTGCTATCCCAGCTTTTTTTTTTTCCTGCCCATTTGCTTGGAAAATTTGTTTCTAGCCCATCACTTTCAGCCTGTGCAGGTCTTTTATCCTGAGGTGGGTCTCTTGTAGGCAGCATATGTGTGGGTCATGTTTCCTTATCCATTCAGCTATTCTATGTCTTTGGATTGGAGCATTTAATCCATTTACATTTAAGGTTATTATTGATAGGTACTTATTCATTGCCATTTATGTACGTGTGTTCCTCTCTCTCTCTCTCTTTTTTCCTTTCCTTAAAGCCTACCCTTTAGCATCTCTTGCAGAGCTGGTTTAGTGGAGGTATATTCTTTTAGACTTCTTTTGTCTGGGAAGCTTCTTATTTTGCCTATCTTGATTGAAAGCCTTGCTGGGTAAACTAGCCTTGGTTGCAGACCTCTGGTTCTCATTACTTGGAATACTTCTTGCCATTCCCTTCTGGCTTGAAGTGTTTCCATTGAGAAATCAGCTGTTAGCCTTATTGGGTCTCCCTTGTATGTTACTTCCCGTTTCTCCCTTGCTGCCTTTAATATTCTCTCTTTGTCTTGAAATTTTGTCATTTTAATTATCATGTGTCTTGAGGTAGGCCTCTTTGGGTTCCTCTTGATTGGTAATCTTCGTGTTTCCTGGATTTGTGTGACGCTTTTTCTCATCAAATTAGCAAAGTTTTCCATCATTACTTTTTCAAGTATGTTTTCTATCCCTTGCTCTTCTTCTTCTCCTTCTGGTATTCCTATTATATGGATATTATTATGTTTCATAATGTCTTGCATTTCTCTTAGTCCCTCTTCATTTTTTGTGAGCCTGTTTTCCTTTTCTTGCTCTTTCTGGATGTTTTTTCTACTCTGTCCTCCAATTCGTTGATCCGATCTTCTGCTTTATCAATCCTGCTTTTCAGTCCTTCTACTGTGTTCTTCAGTGCAGAAATTGTATTCTTCATTTCCTCTTGGCCTTTGTTGATAGTTTCTATTTCCTTTTTCATCTTGATATAGTTTGCATTGAGATCCTTGTAGCTTCCCTGTAGTTTGTGAAAGCTCATTGTGAGGTCATTGAGCTTCCTTATAATCATTGTTTTGAACTCAATATCTGATACCTGTGTTGCCTCTATTTCATTTAGCATTCCTTCTGAGGCTTCCTCCTTTCCTTCATTTGTGGATTGTTTCTTTGTCTTCTCATTGTTCCTGAGACTCTTCTTGTTAACCTCTGTTTCTTAACTTGATCTGTTCTGGTTCCTTGTGTTTATCGTGTGAACTTCTGTGGTAGAATATCTTTGAGATTCAGTGGTGTAGTCTCTTTTGTGTATCCTGGTGTTCACGGCTTCCCCCTACTCTTTTTTTGTGATCAGTTGGAGGAGTAAGGCAAAATGGGTTAAGACAGCAAGCCAGTATTCTATGATATTTACAGTAGCAGCCAGTTGAGAAGAGATGGGAGATCCTTTGGCTATGTATGGCCATGTATGGCCATGTATGGCCATGTATTAACCATGATCTTCCATCCCAATATCCATGTTTTAGAAGGTATGGAAAGAAGATCATACTCTTAGTTGGGAGGCAAGTGTTGCTAGTTGGATCTAGAAAGCTGTGAGGCTGGGGGAGGTCAGATTCTGAGGTAAGGTGGGAATAAAGAATAGTAAATAGGAGTAGTGTGTAAAAGAATAGAGATAACCCCTACATTAACAGAGTTTAGGAAATTGCAAAGTGAGCTGAGATCTAGGAGGGGTGTTAAGTTGTATTTACAAGTGTATGGAATGAGTCTTATTTACAGTAATATTGAAGGAACAATCTTGTTGCAGATTCTATGAGATCTAGATAACAAGAATAAGGAGTATAGAATCTTGAGTGGTATACTAATGGAACCCAAGTGAGGGACAGTAAATTATCAACACACTGTGAATGACATAACAGGGGGAACCTATCAAACAACAGTATAACCAGCCATGTAGAAAGAAAAAAAATACCAAAATACTATTGAAATAAAAAATGTCAGAAAAGAGAGAAAAAGATAATATAAATTTGCAGTAATTTGCAGGCAAAAACAAAACAAAACAAAAACAAACAACAAAAGAAAACAGAAGATGCATTGCAGAAGAGATAGATTTGGAGTGAAAGTAATAGCACTAGGATGGATGGAGGAGAAACATAAGGAATTGAGAGATATAAAAATAATTAGTTAAAAAATAAAAAGTTGCTTAATAAACAAAAACAAGATAAAATCAAACAATCAAACATCAATAGCAGGATAAGGGGAAAAAAGAAAGAAAGAAAAAAAGAAGAAGAAAAGAGAGAGAGAGAGAGAGAGAGAGAGAAGAAAAAAAAAAACCCTCTTGTTGGTTTCTAACTGGCCAAACCAGTTTTTCTGCTTTTGCCAACTCAGGCAGGCTGAGGGGTGGTTAGAATGCTTTCCACCCTTCTGGGACAGAACTCAGTCAGTCTCAGGGCTGGCCACCTGCTATCTGGGCTCAGGTTGCAAGCTCTGCAGATGGCAAGGGTTCGCTCCCCTCCCCCAACTTCACCACCCCAGGCTCTACCTTCAGCGAAGCACCCGCCTCTCTTCCGGGTTCAAGGTGACTTGGGGACTGCGAGGAGTCACGTACTTCCCTTCCATGGGCTCTACCGGGAAGCACCGGTCTCTCCTCCAGGTTCAGGATGCATCCTCCAGGGTTTGGGAAGGGTTGCGCATTTCCCTTTGCCACTGCTGTGGGCCCCAGGAACCCACGGATTGCTGTGTCTTTTCTGGGTTCACCGTTTGAGAGTCAGGTATCCCGGCAGGGCGTGCGCCTGCTCGAAATCACCCCAGCTCCAGAAGCCCTTCCCTTGTTCACAGCCGTGGGGTCTCAGCCTTCCCCAAAACCACACACTCACCAGGTTGGGGGAGCAGGTGCCCACGGCAAGGCCTCCCTTGGTCCGGGAGACTGGGGTACTCACTCTTCCCCGGGAAGTTCATGGTTGCCCACAACACCTGCCCTTCTGTCTCTCCTTCCTCATTCTTCACTCTGCACCTTCAAGGAACAAGGCCTCCACCGCTGCTTCTCAATCCTTGTTGCCTGGGGAGGGAGCAGTGACTCTGCTCTCCTGGGTGTCCTGAGACAGACCCAGGAGCACCAGGCCTGCTCTCCGCGCCTATCCCAGGGCCCTTATTATCCCGAAACAATCCTCTTACCATCTGTTTATTCAATGTCTGGATAACTTTTGATGTCCTATTTTCATAAATGTTGTGATATTGGTGGTCTCCTGCTCTGTTCCTCCTCAGATCAGCCAAATTCTCCCCTGTGCACTGGGAAAGGAGATCACGATTCCTCCAACAAGGCCGCCATCTTCCCCGATCCTATTGCCTTTGTTTCTTTGTTAAAGATCAGTTGACTATATTTATGTGGATCTATTTCTGAAGTCCGTTCTTCTTCACTGGTCCACTTGTCTTTTCTTTTGTCAATAACACACTATCTTGATTATTATAGCTTTATAGTAATTCTTAAAGTTGGGTAACATCAACCCTCCAACTTTGTTATTCTCTTTCAATATCGTGTTGTCTAGTTTGGGCTTTTTGATTCTCCATATAAGCTTTAGAATTAATTAATTAATATCCATAAAATAACTCACTGAGATTTTTATTGAGACTGCATTGAAAGTTCTCCTTCCTCTGCTAGAGCTCTGATACCCATGTAAAATTCCATATTCTATACCACCCCAAGATGGAGCTTTCCTCAGAGTATTTGTGCTCTAGCACACTGTGCTGGGTTGTCCTAAAACAAATGCCCTTGCACTGCACTTGAACTCTGATACTCTTTTCCAGGCCTCTCCTCACCCACGTGGATGCCCTCCTCATCTTGCTCTGGCTCTGATTTTCCACACAGGGATTCCCTGCTGCAGGAATGCTCACCTCATCTTGCTTGGGCTCTGAACTGCTATGACATGCTTCCCCCATATGTAGATGCCTTCCTCATATTTCATAGGTCACAGCCCTCCTGTCTTTACCTTGGTCAAATTCAGACACTCTGACCTAAGTCACACAAGCTTCCCTGCTGTTCTCCCAGCTTTGTGCAGTACATCTAATGACTTTGGAATGAATTGATCAAGACAGAAAAGGGAAAAGGAAAAGGAAGAAGAGGAAGAGTAAAAGCACATATTTCCTTTGTAACATAATTTTCACAAGTGTATCTTACAGTTTTGATAGTAAAATCATAAATAATTAATAAATCTATGTTAATTTTCCACTTTCTATTTTTGGTAAATTATGTCAAGTTATGACTATAGTTATTTAAAATTAGCACTGAATAAGGTTTATCAGTTTGGTATATTCTCAAAATGGCATTTTGTTTTTTAAAATAAAGTATTGTGAAAACACCCATAATAAGAGAAAGTTGTAATAGGCTTCAAATATAAGGATTCCACTTTTCCAAAAGAAATTCTCCTATGAATAAAACAAGCCTTGTGTAATATTTGGGAACATACAATATTTTCCAAATATTTTCATCTGTCTTGTGACTTTCATTTAAGCTTTTGTTCCAACATCTTTTACACTACCATTTTTAATTTGTATGTAGTCAAATCCCTTACAGCTTTTGCATTTCATGTTCTGCTTAAGTACATTATCTTTAATTAGTTAACTTTCAAATACACACTATATTTTTTAAATATTATAAAAATATGCCATATTTTAGGACTGTCATGATGTTCTCTTTAAACATTTTAGTTCTTTAATCCACTTGAAATTATTTTTCCTGTGTGATGTGACATAAACATTTCTTTTATTTCCCCTAAGTCAGTGGTTTTCAATTTGGATATATTTTGACCCCCAGGGTTAGATTTGTGGTGGTAACACCTGGAGACATTTTTTGTTGCAGCAACTGGAAGGGCAGTACTAATGGCTTCTAGTGGGTGGGGCCAGGAATGCTGCTAAACAATGCACAAGACAGCCTCACACAACAAAGAATTATCCAGGTCAAAATGTCCACAGTGATGAATTAGATAAAGCCTGTGCTATGTGAATACCATTGCAGAAAAAGGACTGAATTTTGAGCAAAGCAACTAAATCCCTTGTTGAAGTGGCTGACAGACTTTCAGCTACACTGACTGGCTAAAACCAGGATTCAACACTATGACTTTTAACTTTTTATGACCTAATGTGAATAGCTACTATTTGTGTATATTGAAAAATATATATTTTTCTATGTAAAGTTGACAATATGCATACACATACACACACATGGGTGAAAATCATGTGGGGATGTGTAGATGCCAGTTTTCTGCAAAAGGTCAAATGCATCCCTCATAAACCAGGCTATAAGTCTCCTTTACACATCATTGCAGTTGATGCTATACTGTCTTCTTCTATCAGCATGAACAATGAGAATTTGAACAATACAGGTTCAAGGAATTTTTGTTTGTTTTTCTTGATATTTTCACTAGCTGATTTTCTAAAGTCATTTTCTACATAAAAAAACAAACATAAAAGGGATAATTTAGATTCTAAAACCAAGATTAGATAAAAACAGTTTTCCAGAATAAACCTTTTATTGCCTTTATTGTACAATGGAGATATAATGGACTCTAAGCACTTCTACTGAGGTGATACTGTCCTTAATGTTGTGCCCAGATCAGTGTTTTCTGTTGTTACTACATATACATTCTTAGTGTATTTGGGAAACTTGCCAATATTATGCTCTTAGCATTATATCATGCCCCATGGCTATGTGAGCTGTAGATGTTTTAGTTTTTAACAGAGGAATAACATAGGATTAAAAATAAAGTATAAGTTGTGGCTTTTTATTTATTTTACAATAAAACCCAAAAGTTTAAAACTGTTTTATATATGATTAGCTGATATTCATATACTGGTAGTATCCTTAAAACATTATATAAGTTATGGCCTGACATATCTGGGAAAAATGCATTGTAGCCATTGTTTTTCAATGTCAATCTTTAGCACTCTTTTTGAAGCCACACTTTTTTTTTAAATGATAGAAACAGAATGTGTTAGGAAGCTTTGTGAAGACATATTTTGGTGAAGCCCTTGAAACCTATTTTGGGGCAAGTTTGGAGAAACTGCATTTTCTGAGGTAGCACTACTGATACTACCACATTGTTATACCTAGAGTCTCGTGTGCCTGTGGACTTTGTTATTACCTTTGTCAAAATGGCATTGGAAGTGATGGTTTGCTTGTGGTCTTTGGATTTAGGGAGATGGGAGAGCACTTCTGGGACTCTAGGCCATGCGTTAGCATTTTAATTGGTAGCCATCCACATATAGGTAATAGACATTATTTGGATATTAACTTGGTTTTGTAATATACCCAATATGGTAGCATGCTGGTAAATGTTTACTGATGCTTGAAAAAAAAAACAATCCTGGTTTTTAGTGTTTGCTAATTAATTTCTATAGTGTAACTACTACAAGCACAGCTGATGTCACATTACCAGTTTGATTTCACTGAACACAAAGTAGGGATGAGATATGCATAATCAGTTCTCACAAGCTAGTCGGTGCTCATTGTAGCATGTTGGGCCAGTTACTCTTTGGCTATAGTAAAAAATTCTGCAATGGTCACCTACTCACACACATAATATTGAGATAATATTTTTGAAGTTTGTTAATGTATATAGGACCTGCTTCCAAATCATTCCCAGACATAATATTTAGTCTTAAGTTTGGGGAATAAGATTAGAGTTATTGTGAAAATAGGAAGAGAAAGAAGTTTTGATTTTCAAATTCCAATAATCAAAATAGGAATATAATCAGCTTGAAAGTCAGTGTTTGTTAAGAAAAAGAACTACTTTTTGAATTCTTTATTTTCTGTCTTTATCATCAAGGACAATCAGGCCTGCCTAATTAGATTTTAAACTTTTTCTATGTGTCCAGGTAGGACAAAGGAGCACATAACATAAAGAAAATGGGAAACTCAAAACCCATTCCCTTCTAATCTGGTAGAATTGTAGGAGAAAAGGGGAGAATAGAATTTGAAAAAATATTAATCATCAAGGTCTTTGCCCAACACCTTCAATGCTATATCTGGGGGTAGAGAGAATGTGATTCGGGAATATCTTAATAATTTGAAAGAAA
Source organism: Tonatia bakeri (assembly GCA_004024845.1). Classification (NCBI taxonomy): domain Eukaryota; kingdom Metazoa; phylum Chordata; class Mammalia; order Chiroptera; family Phyllostomidae; genus Tonatia; species Tonatia bakeri. Next base: position 99,068 of record PVIA01003609.1, on the reverse strand, counting down.
CACCAAAGTCAGATAAGTTTAGCCACATGTTTTTCTCAGAATTGTTCTGCAGACTAACATCGGCCCAATCTGAAGAGAGGTTGCAACAGAAAAATAATTGTATAATGTGGTTAGAAAGTATGGTTCCCATGTGATGTAGGAGGCATGTAGAACTTCTCAGTTTTTTTCTGTAGACTATCAAATAAATAAATAAGGATACTTCCCAGAGAGTTTTCAAGAGAAGGACATAAAAATAGAGGTGAAGTGGTCCTAAAGCTGAGTACTTCAGGGCATATCTGCCGAGCCAGAGTGCCAACCCTAATTCAAGAGCCTAAGTCATCTGTGTAAACAGAGATGTGGACCAGTTACTAAGGTAGAAGTGGTCACTGAGAACCAAACTGTGAGGCTACAGGTCACAAAAGATAGGTTTTTGAATTGGGGGACAGCAAGGAGCTATATTGTCAGGGGAACAAGGAACATGGTTTAGGGTAAAGAAACCTTTCCCAAGTCATGTAAGGTTCTCTTCCCCATATATCTAAAATAAATCTTGGAAAGAAGCATGGGGTTGAGGAATAAACTTAAACACCAGTCTAAGCCATTCAAGTAGAAACTGCATTACTTAAAGAGATATTTCTATACTGTTTAATAAGGAGATAATAAGGTGGTGGTGCTGGTGGTGGTGACCTGTGTGTGAATATCTGTAGGGAGTTGCTCATTAGGAAAGTCAGAAAAGTTATATATAGAGAAGCTACATTTTTTTTTGCCTTCCCAGGCATGGCAATTTTGTGATTTCATCCAGATATAATTGCCTTTTGGGGGGGGGCAATTAGGGAAATAGACTATAGTCTTTCTGAATGTGGACCAGAAGAAACCCATGAAGATGGTATTTTCTATATGTTTATTCCTCCAAAGAAAAGGCAAGAATGAAAGATGGACTAAGGTCATGAAGACTGAAATTATGATGAGGAGCCAAAGGCTTGCAGGACCCAATGTTTCAGGAAATATAAAAAGATTTTTATTTTTTAAATTTGCTTTGGGATTTGGTGAGTGCTATGTAAGAAGTCTTATGATAAGTGCTCTAAGGACATAATCAAACATATCATGTTCACATCACCAAGTCATTTGCAAAAGGAAGGTGGGATTCTGATATAAAATGTCTGCCTTCTGAATCAGCTTATCTGATCCTCTAGCTTCTTGATTTTATTTTTCATTATCTCTATCCCTTGTTCTTTTATTTCACCTCCCTCAACTCAGTGGGTCAGTTCCCTTTACCCACTAAGCCCAGTGAGTGGTGACCATTACTTATATTATGTGATATATATCATACTGAGATCTACTAACACACAGGCACTGGTATCACAACATCAAAAAATGGGAAAAAAAGGGAGTTCTTGCTGAGAAATAGTAATAGACTGGTTAGAGTGCCAAAGAAGCTGAGATCAGAGCAACAGGATTGGAGGCAGAAAAAAGAGAAAAAGACAGCAAGGCAAAGAGAAGTTCTAGGTCTATTAAGACTACAAATGCCCAAGAGAGAACTTGGTATAATTACTATGAGAAAGCAGCAATAATTTAAATGCGCATTCACCAACTTTGATGCTGCTCTGCATGTGCTCACATCCTAGTATCGCCCCAGATGTTTTTTTTCCTGGATTTTAAAACATTTTCTTGTCCCTTGCCAGAGGTATTAAACCAACTTCTCTTCTTTAACCTGTTGCCCATATCCCTTGCTGCAACACATAAGTCCCAACAGCCTCACTTATACTTCTTTTGTTTTTGTTTTTTATGTTTTTTCCCAAATCCCACGCTCCATACTCCCACCCCAAATCCTAGATTTTGCCCAAAGGTCAGGTCATTAGTTTTAGCTTTGCTGGGTAGGTATACTCCTGAGAATAAGGTACACACAGCAACTTCCAGACTTTTTATCATCAGGCAAGCTAAATCATTCATATGGTCACCAAAAAGGTGATCTACTCTAGTTTTCCTCAGTAATTATGAGAGAGTTCAGAGTTAGATTATATACCAATGCAACATTAGAAAAAGATTAATAAATATTGACTGTCTATGTGTAAAGGGTAAAACAATAGGCCAGTTCCCATGTGGAAACAAAGAGAACAAAAAAAATGAAGCCTCTACTTTCTCAGAGCTGTCAGTTCAATTAGACACACAGATATGTAAACAGATATTTTCAGCACAATGTAGTAATTACAATGATGCAGTAAACTACAGAGCATTGAGACAGGGAGCATAGAAAAATGCAGAGCTTTTCATTTAATCTAATCTTGTTCAGAAGGTCAGAGAAAACTTCCTGAAGAAAGTGATGCTTTAGCTGAGTTTTAAATAGAGTTGGTGGGTTTCTACTACAGGGTTTTTGTACATTTTGTTCTGCCTGGAAAACTTTTCCCCTGAGTCTTTGAGGAGCTGGTCTCTTCTCAACTTTGATGTTTTAGTTTACAGGTTACATTTCTACAGGGGCTTTCTCTGATTACCTTTCCTAAATAAGATCCTTCTACCTTACTCTCCTTCATTGTATTTGTGAGTTTACTTGTTTGGTATTATCTCCCCAACTCTAATATAGACTTCATAATATCCCTCCAACTGTAATATAGGCTTCATGAGAACATAAATCTTGTCTGCCTTTTTCACCATTATAAACCAAGTGCTTGTGGCATAAATATAGGTACTAATAACTGCTTGCTGCATAAATGCATAAAGCATGACTGAATCACAGTGTGCAACCCAAGACATGGTCATGGATATGGCAGCTGGAACAAACAGAAGCCAAGTTATAAAGGATGCTATCTTAGGTTAAATAATTTATCCTGAGTATAAAGATTTACCGAGTACTTTTAATCTGGTGAATAATATGATAAGAATCACACTTAAGAAAGAGAATTTTAGCATCAAAAGGGGCATACAATAAAGGCTGGGACTACAGGAAAAGGGTGGAGTTCATCTATTCCTCTAGGCTAGATGCTGAATCTCCCTTTGGAAACTGCCTTAAAGAAATTGAGTAATCTTTTTCTTCCCATGTTGTCACTCCTTAATGCAAACTGATTTTGTAGTAGTAGACTGCATATATTTAAATTTTGATTAAACAATTATTAAGACAGATTATATGTATTTCTGAAAAATTTTCCAGTTCTACATTCAGAAATAGGACAAATATTCATGCATTATATACACATAAACATATCATAATAAAATATTATCAAGTTCCAGCCAAAATGGAGGTGTAGGGACAAACACTTCCCTTCCTTGTATACCAAAATGAAGATAACAACCAATTTAAAAACAATAAATAACCAGAACCATCAGAAAATCAAACTGTGTGGAATTCTGACAACCGAGGAGTTAAAGAAACATTCATCCAGATGAGTAGGAGGGGCGGAGATGGCAGCCAGGAGGAGAGGCCCCACAGCAAGATGGTGGACCCTGAGGGCAAGGCAGGGCTGGCTGATGGGGAAACTAAAGACTCAAAATCTCTAATTGTAAAATACTGTGGGAGTTCTGAAGGTGAGAGAAACTCCCAGTCTCACAGGAGAGTTCCTTGGTAAGAGGGGATAGAGAGGAGCAAGCAAGTGGCATTGTTCCATCCCTTACCCGTCCCTCACAGACAACAAAGAGGGTTGCCCCACCCTGATGAATACCTAAGGCTAAGCAGGCTTACAACGAAACATGTGTAATGAGACAAAGAAATATGACCTAAGTGAAAGAACAGATTGAAACTCCAGAAAAGGAGATAAGCAACAAAGAGATAGACAACCTATCTGAGGCAGAGTTCGAAACAATGGTAATCAGGATGCTCACAGAACTGATTGAGCTCTATTGCAAAATGAAGGAAGAAATGAAGGCTACCCAAAGTGAAACAAAGCAAAATATACAGGGAAGCATCAGTGAAGGGAAGGAAACCATGACTCAAATCAATGATTTGGAACAAAAGGAAGAAATAAACATCCAACTAGAACAGAATGAAGAAACAAGAATTCAAAAAGAAGAGGCCTAGGAAACTCTGGGACAACTTTAAGCACTCCAAAATCTGAATAATAAGGATGCCAGAAGGAGAAGAGAAAAATCAAGAAATTGAAAGTTTATTTGAACAAGTAATGAAAGAAAACTTCCCCAATATGGCAAAGGAAATAGACTTCCAGGAAGTTCAGAGAGCCCCAAAGAAATTGGGCCCAAGAAAGCACACACTAAGGCACGTCATAATTAAGTTACCCAAGATTAAAGATAAGAAGAGAATCTTAAAAGCAGCAAGAGAAAAGGAGAAAGTTACCTACAAAATAGTGCCCATAAGGCTATCAACTGATTTCTCAAAAGAAATCTTACAGGCAAGACGGGGGTGGAAAGAAGTATTTGAAGTCATGAAAGTCAAGGACCTACATCCAAGATGACTCTATCCAGCAGAGCTAACATTTAGAATGGAAGGGCAGATAAAGTGCTCCCCAGATAAGGTCAAGTTAAAGGAGTTCACCATTACCAAGCCCTTATTATATGAGATGTTAGGTGAATGAAAGTATCTATTGGTTAAAGCAATAAAAAAAGGGAAGAAATGAGAATACTGCATGCATTACTACCCAATTTTTCTAACTTTTTAAACATCATGGCATGTGTAGATATTATTTGTACAATTACCTAGAAAACTGGATGAGGCTGGCCTCTACAATTGGGAGGGGCATTGCTGAGAAGAACAAAATTCCAGATATACCTGTAACCCTTTTAGGACCAAATGGTGTTTTATTTCAGTAACTCTGATTTCAAAGCTGTACTTCAAATACACACTAATATTTGATTGATTGATTGATTGATTGATTGAATGATCCATGAAATCACTCAGCAAATATCTATTGAATGTCTATAAGGCACTGTTGCAAGCATGAGGGACACAACATTGAGAAAGTTAGAAAAGGCATCAGTCCTCAATTATCTCAGATTCTAACAACTGACTGTGGAAATATGGAAGCAGAAAAAAAAGTTGTTTGTGCTGCCTGTCACATACCGAACCCAATAAGCAGAGACAGGGATTGAATCTTTATGGGTGCTTTATTCAGATGGCTGGCAATCTGAAAAGATAGCTAGTTCATACCCTAACAGACTGTCTTACATTTTCTTTCAAGCTAGCCTTTTTATAACAGGCAATATACAAGGTATGGTGAGGGGTTTTGAAATTCAGGGAAAATTAGATAAAAGAAAACTACAGCATTCTTGCCCTGGGCTGTTAGCTCTTCCCCCCGGTGTGTCGGTTGTCTGTCTCTCCACAGAACACAATGGCCTGGATATTTCCATTTGTTTTGCAGGCGGTGGTCTTTAGCTGTGCCCCAGGAAGAGGTCAGCTGTCTCTACCAGGAGTGGTGGCCCTTATCTGCAATTCTTGAAACAATAGCTTTAACATATGCGTTACCTATGAGGCTTATTAACTATTTACCTTAAACTAAAATTTTCCAACTCTTGAGTCCCCTATCAAAGATCATTGGACAAATTAAATAAAATAAATTCAAATATTAAGAAATACTGTGAAGCTTATAAAAGTTAATGGAATGGACAGTAACTGGAGTTTGAACAGGGACAAGAAACTATTGCAGAAATGAGATAGTCTTCTTTGAATAGAAAAATTGAGCTGATACCAGAAAGTTATTCAGGATCCAGTGCTACAAAGACTTGGAAGGAAAATGTGGCTTGGGGAGAAGAAACAGCAGACAATAAGGTAGTAGTTCTAATAAGGGCATTCATGAAAGAAAAAGTAATGAAAAGCATCCAGACTGAAAAATCTGAGCTGTTTTTACCGAGAACATGTTTGATACCAAATGTGTGGTGAATTTTTCTGACATCAACCAGTTCTCCAACTTTCGTGACTCCACAGATTAAGGGATCAGTTCCACAAGATCACAAGACTATTTCCTGCCACTTGCTCTTCAGCCTCAGGAAAGTGCTATACTTACTATTACTGGTTTATTATATGGGATACAACTCAAACAGTCACATTGAGCTTCAATGCTATCTCTGTCAGCTTACCAGCTCCTTGATGTGTTTGCCAATACAGGAACTCCCAAACCTGATCATTTAGGGGTTATTAGAGATTCATTTATAGAGATATCATTGATTAAATCATTGGCCATTGGTGATGGACTCCAGTCCATCAAATCTTCAGTCCTTCTCTCTTTACACATCAGGAGGTGGGGCTGAAAATTTCAATCCTCTTATCATGCCTTTACCTTTCTAATGACCAGTCCTCACCCAGATGCTATCTAGAGGCCCCAAAGCCATCAATCATCTCATTAGCATACAAAATACATTCTGATCACTCCTGAAATTACAAAGGCTTTAGGAGCTCTGTGTCAGAAACTGGAGACAAAGGTCAAGTATTTATTTTCATTATATCACAGAATGAATATAGTTAAACCATCCCTTTTGAGTATGACATGGTATTACAAGTAGAAAACACTTGGAATGCCCAGAAAGCCTCTATAACTAATGAACATGTCTAGCAAAGTTACAAGATATAAATCAATGTATAAAAACAATAGCTCTGGTGCAATTCCATCCTGCATTTCTGTTCTGTGGAACAGAAGTCCAGTTATCTCTGTCCACCTTCTCTCCCACCTAAGTGTGTGCTACTACACCATGGAAGATTCGATGGACATGGACATGAGCCCTCTGAGGCCCCAGAACTCTTTTCAGTTGTGAACTCAAAGATGACAAAGATTATCACTTTAAGGTAGATAGTGATGAAAATGAGCACCAATTACCTTTATGAAAAGTCACTTTAGGGGCTGGTATGAAGGATGAATTGCACATTGTTGAAGCAGAGGCAATGAATTATGAAGGCAGGACAATTAAAGTAACACTGGCAACTTTAAAGATGTCCCTACAGCCAATGGTTTCTCTTGGTGACTGAAATAACACCACCTGTGGTCTTACAGTTGAAGTGTGGTACAGAGCCCATGCATATTAGTGGACAACACTTAGTAGCTGTGGAGGAAGATAGAGTCAGAAGATGAAGAGGAGGAGGATGTAAAACTCCTAAGTATGTCTGGGGAGCATTTTGCCCCTGGAAGTGGTAGCAATCTTCCACAGAAAAAAGTAAAACGTGCTGCCAATGAAGAAGATGATGATGATGATGGTGATTTTAAGGATGAGGAAGCTGAAGAAAAAGCTCCAGTAAAGAAATCTACATGAGATACTCCAGCCAAAAATGCACGGAAATCAAACCAGAATGGAAAAGACTCAAAACCATCATCACCAAGATCAAAAGGTCAAGAATCCTTCAAAAAAAAAAACAAAAAACAAGAAAAAACTCCTAAAACACCTAAAGGACCTAGTTCTGTAGAAGACATTAAAGCAAAAATGTAAGCAAGTGTTGAAAAAGGTGGTTCGCTTCCCAAAGTGGAAGCCAAGTTCATCAATTATGTAAAGAATTGCTTCCAGAAGACTGACCAGAAGGCTACTAAAGATCTCTGGCAAGGGAGGAAGTCTCTTTAAGAAAATAGTTTAAACAGTTTGTTAATTTTTTTTATCTTATTTCATTTCTATAACAGTTGATATCTGGCTATCCTTTTTATAATGCAGAGTGAGAACTTTTCCTACCGTGTCTGATAAATGTTGTCCAGGTTCCATTGTCAAGAATGTGTTGTCCAAAATGCCTGTTTCATTTTTAAAGATGGAACTCCACCCTTTGCTTGGTTTTAAGTATGTATGGAATGTTATGATAGGACACAGTAGTAGTGGAAATGGTAGGGAGACAGAAATATACATATGAAATAAATTCAGTATTTTAATAAAGTAAAAAAATGGTATTTCTATAACTGGAAATGAACAATCCAAAAATAAAATTAATAAGTTAGCCCAACTTACAAAATTGTCCAAAAGAATAAAATACTAAGTAATCACATTTTTAAAGGTTCAAAACTACTACTCTAAAAGTCACAAAATATTGTTGAAAAATTAAAGAATAAATAAATAAATGAAAATTCATCCCATGTTCATGGATCAGAAGGTAGGATTGTTAATACAAAAATACTCACCAAATATATCTATACATTCAATGCAATCCTAATCAACATTTCAACATTGACAAGCTTATCTTAAAACTCATATGCAAATTCATGGGACCCAGAGTAGCCAAAATAATCCTAAAAAAGAAGCACAAATTTGGATTACTTGCTCTTTCCTCTTTCAAAACTTACTACTGAGCTATAGTTTCAACATAGTATGGTACTGGCATAAGATTAAACATATCATTTAATGGAATAGAATTTGGAGTCTATAAGTAAACTAATATATCTTTGGTCAATTGGATTTAGATAGTAATGTTAAAGCTATGGGGAAAAATCATGCTTTCAACAAATGGTTGAAACAATGAAACAGACTACTGGATATCCACAAGCAAACAGTGTCAGTCTTACGTAGAACAAAATAATCTGGACTGAATGTACATCTACTCCCAAACCTAGTCCTACATCTTATGTGGAAACTGGAAGAGAAACTAGGAAAAAATGCTAACAAGCATAGTATAGTCAAATTGAATTAATGAATATGAGCTCTCCAGTAAACTGCTTTTAAAAGTAGTAAGTTTTCTGTAATGGATGTTTAAGAAGGTGCTGGATGGTTTTTGGTAAAGATTGAGGTTAAGGGGACCCCTTCATTGGTCTATACAGAGAGAAAAACCAGGGAAAGCAGTACAAATAAGTTGCAAAGTTAGAAATGTGTCTTTTTACCCAAAGGCAAATAATTTTGTTTTAGAAAATATTTTTTTTCAGTTTATGGGTCATCTCTTAAAAATCACCATGTGCTTATTTAACCTGCTGATCCCTGGGTTTCATCCTATATTTAATATGTCAGAATTTCTATGAGGAAGGTCAAAGATTCTGAGCTTTTGTAACCTATTTCTCAGGTGATGATTATAAAGGCTAAAACTTGAAAAACACTGCTTTATAAGAAAGTGAACAGGGCATTTCAGTTATGAGTCAATTTTACAAGTGCCAAACTCTATTGTAAAGTGCAATTGTGGGAACCACAGGGGTTTTGTGCTTAAGGTGTTAAAGTAATAACTTTTTCCACAACCTTTAGTAAATCATCTCTTGTAATTTTTGTTCTGCACTAAATTTGTCCTTGACCATGCATTTCAGTATACCCTTGAATCCTCCCATATCAACTATCATTACACATTAGGTGTCATCTGTTCAGAATGTTTAATTTTTTTATTATTCTCAGACTTTTCTAAAATTTATTTCTAAGATTCTGGGTTCATACTATAGTAGATATAATAGCTACTGTTTGTCTATAAGCAGGTTTTACCATCATTCTATGTCTGGCTGTTTTTGGAATCTTCTCTTTGTGTCTATGTGGTACTTGTAGGGCTTTTTAATCATATGTATCCTCAACTCCAGCCACAGAGGAGGTCATCACCCAATTTTGAAAAGTGATAGTATTGCTACCTCTGACTACTGTTCACTAACAACTATGGATTCAAACTGGGACAGTTAGAGCCTATACCAGCACTTTTCTTCTTGAGAAAGCTAAATACATAATTTCTTTCAGCTGAGGACACTAACCTTTAGAAGAAAGAGTCTGACGTTATTCATGGCCCTGTTGACATTCAAGCTTCTCCTTGAATGGTGAGGAATGCTTGCCCTTCACTTCAAGTCTATGGAAAGGAGTTTCAAGAGAATAACTTGGATATCTTAATTTGTGTACCTCATAGTCTCTGGCCTAATTCTCATTTGCACCAGAGAAATCTAAAGGGCATGAGACAGTTAGCTACCCATTTGTGAGCCAAAATAAAGACATCTTTATAGGGCTGCTTATGTTTCCTGAGTTTCTGGTGAGGCTGCATAAGAGTTTCTTGTAGACTCAAAGGGTCATGTCCATGTTATCTTTGCTTCTAACTGAGAGGGGCATCTGTAATAGTAACAGACCTTCAAAGAGAGAAATTGTAGATATTAGAAGATGCCTAGGGGCTGAAAACCATCAGAGAGGAGATCAAAATAAGAGAGATCTGCCGTTGTTCTTGTTCCCATCCACCTGCTCTTAAACATTGTTTCTCTACCCTTCTACATCTACTCTTTGCCCTTGGGTTTCTAGTCAGATTTCCAAATGGAGAGCTACAGCAGATCTGAGGGAAGGGGAAGATTGGGTAAAAATGTTTGTTTCCTGGCTCTTTTCCTTGAAGGCCACTGAACCTGTTGTATCCCTTTCTGTTCCACTTATATTGACATTCTTTTCATGACTGTCTCCTTCTGGGTACTGGTCACTCCTCCCTCCCCTCATCCATTCAGGCCTAGAGGTGGTAACTGTCACTGTTACTAACCCCAGGTTTCTTCCCACTCCCTTATGGTCTGCCTATGCTGCACCTACACTTTTGTAAACAGTCCCTTTTATCACAGACAACAATGTAGTGATTGCAGGGGTGGGGGTATAAGGGGACTAAATGGTAATGAAATAATACAATATATATTTTTTAAAAATAAAGTAAACGTTCTTCAAATTTTCCAGATCTGATGGTGCCATCTGTATCTTGGGGATGCTAATGGATACAGTCCTCATGAAGGAACTAAGAATCTCCAGAAATGAGGCATGTCTGATAAATCCATGGAATCACCATACCGGAAAAGCGGCCTCAAATATAGAGAATGGCATACTTAGATTACCCAGTCAGCATTAGCCATGCAGTAATATTCTTACTCCATTACCCTTCCTCCCTTCCTTTTCTCTAACCCTACTTAGAATATACACCTTAAATAACAAGGTCAGGGAAGAATAGAAACACAATGTAAGGAAGAACATATCCTTTTTACTGACTTTTGTGGGGAGAGAGGAGAGCTTTAGTTTTATGTCAAATTTGGAGTTTTAATTATTACATGGGAGTGGATATTTTAATTTGTTTTCAGCGGACCTCTATTACATAAAAAAAGATTTAAAAAATTCCATGTGACCTACATTGTTTTTTCAGAGTTAAAGTGAGAAGTGACCAAACTAAGTAAATATAAAGGCTTGATGAAAATCAAAAGAACAATAATAATAAATACATTTTATGATTACATCGCATTTGTTTAGGTTATGGTTACCTGAGTTACAGAAAGCTATATCTGCTTCTCAAATGAAATAAGGATTTTAAATCCTCTTTCAGCAATAATATCTATGCTTTTCTTTTTACTAAGAATTAACATTACTGAATCACTTCACTGCTTACTAGATGAAGATACTTTTAGATTGTCAAGCAGTTATTAGTTCTATGTCTGGGCTAATGCATTATAAGGAACATAAATGGGGATTTCTTACCATGTAATTCACTCTTATTGTTGGAGCTGACTAAGCTAAAAAGACCTTATGAGAGATGAGCAAACTTTGTTCCTTGGACATAAATACTTAGGTTAGGTATAACCTTACTTGTGGTTCCCCAAGGTTGCAGCACTGTGGTATGGGATATAGAACATACTAGAGAAACATCAAAGTCAAGATAAAAAAGATGATACCTCATACCACATTGCAGGGGTAGGGAAGAATTATAAAAGAGAAGGAATTGTGAAACTGGTGCTTTGGAGAGTCCAAATTATGAAAGTATAAAGTGTGAGTGTGGTTAGATGGGCTAGGAAGCTGTTTTATAAAACAGGTAGAAATACTACCTCTTATGTCAACTGTATACCTAGAGGGGACAAAAGGGACACAACTGCTAAAAGAAGCAATTGATGAATGAAGAGCAAGAGATTGCAGATTAAACAATCAATGACATTTATTCATCTACAATATGTGACTTGATAAACTTTTTATCTCATGTTATAAGAGTTGCATAAACATTGATGTTTTTGTTTTATTATGTCCAAAAAAGTCCAGCCATTTTTAATATAATGAGAACAGTTTGCATGACATCAATGTAACCTGGCAGCCAAGGAGAGTGAACTGGAATGTGCATGTGTGAACAATGATGACTTCACTGTACTAGTCAGTGGGGGTGGTAGATGCCATTGAGTGAGCATATGTAGTGTGTGGCCATCACATTCAAAATGACTGAGTGAGTACAGCAACAAATTTGAATCAAATTTTGTGTTAAGCTTGAACATCCCTCCACAGAAACTATTCATATGATTCAGAAGACTTTCAGGGATGTTGGAATGAGTACAGAGCAAATAAATTGTGGCACAAACACTTCAAAGATGGTAGAGAATCTGTTGGAAGTGACCCATGTTCTGGAAGGCCTGCAACCAGCAGGATACCTGAGAATGTGTAATGTGTAATGGGCTGCAATTGACATAGCTCTGTGACTGACAGTGCAAGAGCTAGAAGCTGATGTGGGGATTCCAAAAACTACTGTGTCTGAGATTTTGATGCAGGATCTTGGCATGAAACATGTTGTAGCAAAATTCATTCCGTGGCTTCTGCTACCAGAGCAGAAGTGACATCATGCTGTAGTTATTAATGATTTGATCCAAACTGCTGACAGTGAACCAGATTTCCTCAAGAAGGTCATAACTGGGAATGAATTGTGGGTCTACAGCTGTGATCCAGAAATGAAGGTCCAGTCCTCCCAATGGAAGTCGCCTGGTTCTCCACATCCAAAGGCATGGCAAAGTTGCAGCAAGATCAAGATCATGTTAACTGTGTAGGTTTTTAAAAATATTTTATTTATTTTATTTTTAGACAGAAGGGAATGGAAGGAGAAAGAGAGAAACATCCATGTGTGGTTGCCTCTCGTGCACCCCCTACTGGAGACCTGAACCACAACCCAGGCATGTGCCCTGACTGGGAACTGCATCCATGAGCCTTTGGTTCACAGCCTGAACTCAATCCACTGAGCTACACCAGCCAGGGCACCATGTTTTTTGATTGAGAAGGTGTTGTCCATCAGAGTATGCCACTCCAAGCTGAACAATTAATAAGGAGTACTACCTCAGTATTCTTCGTAGATTGAGAGATACAATACAATGACAATGACCATAGCTATATGCAACTGGAGATTTGCAGCTTCCTCACGACAATGTGCCCTCTCATGTATCATGTCTTATCTATAGTCTTTGTGGTGAAACATAAAATCACCTAGGTGACTCAGCCACCCCTAAAGCCCAGATTTCATGCCCTGAGGCTTCTGGATTATCCCCAAACTAAAATCACATTTGAAAGGGAAGAGATTTCAGACTATCAATGAGATTCAGGAAAATACAAGGCAGCTGATGATGACTGGGAAAACTGTGTGAGACCCCAAGGTGCCTACTTTGAAGGGGACTGAGATGTCATTGTTCCATGCACAATGTTTTTTGTATCTTGTATCTTCTTCAATAAATGTCTCTATTTTACATATTATTTGGCTCAAAACCTCCTGGACAGACCTCATATATTTCATCCATATTCCACAGAGGGCATTCCACAGAGTCCTTAATGCAGTTGGCTTCACAGTTTTCCTCATGGCAAAGTCTTTATGAACTGCAGATCTCTTTTGGAACTAAGAAAAATCAGATACTTTATTATAACACAGGAATGCACTGCTGAGATCCTTGCTTTGTGAATATAGTTAATATAGTTGGTTAGCTAGATGTAGCTGAAGTGAAGCAAAATAATGATACGCACATGTGTGGGTGCTTCTTTAAGGGCCTTTAACCTAATTTTTTTTTGTATTTTTCTTGTTTAACACTTGAACATGTTTGCTGCATAGGTCTTCTATGGTTTTGAATTCTTTTATTTTATCTCTATCTCAAGCTATGGCAACTGTTGAATGGCTATGTTTTTTTTGTTGGTGTTGCTGCTGCTCATCCGTTATTGATTTTACATAGAATATACATGAGGCTATTTATATTTTAATTATCCATTTTGGAATTATGGAACTCCTTTATATAGCACAGCACTTAAAGAATCAGAGCAGTTCTCAGCCCTGGCTGGTGTAGCTCAGTGGCTTGAGCACAGGCTGCGAACCAGGCATTGCAGGTTCGATTCCCAGTCAGGGCACATACCTAGGTTGCAGGCCATGTCCCCCAGCAACCACACATTGATGTTTCTATCTCTCTCTCTTTCTCCTTCCCTTCCCTCTCTAAAAATAAATAAATAAAATCTAAAAAAAAACCTTCTAAACATTAAAAAAAAAAAGAATCAGAGCAGTTCTCAACCAACTTAATCAGTCAGTCAATCAACAAACATGTTTATGCAAACTCCCTTGTTCTTTTGTAAATATGTACTTCTAACTAAAAAAGGGTATTATAATTAATAGTACTTTGATTTACTCATTTAAATGGTATTTGTATAGCAGTTTAATTATTAGCAGCTATTATATCCAATGTTATATAAAGAAGTAGATTATAAACTGACATGTTTCTTTATTGAATATTAAGTATAAACACATAAAATACATATACATATATAATATGCATATATAAAGAATATATAAACAAATACACATATGAATGCTTTTCATCATGTATACTTTAATCAGTTTCATTGAAATATAATTTTCAGAAAATGAATTTACTAATTTTAGCTGTATAATTCCATGAGCTCTGACAAAAGTATACAGTAATTTGACCATCAACACAATAGATATCTATTTTTGTTATCTCTCAAAGTTCCCTCCTGACTTTTTGCAGTCATTTTCCTCTTCCCAGTTCCATTCCATAGATCTTTCTTCTGAAATTATAATTTTGGATTTTCTACAATTTTATATAAATAAAATCATACAGTGGTTAAAGTTTTGAGTTTGACTACTTTTCTTATCATATTGCCTTTGAGATTCATCCACAAGGCTACATATATCAGTAGTCTGTTCCTTTTCATTTCTGAATTATATTCCATCATATGAAATATACAACTGATTTATCTATTCATTAGTTGGTGAGCATTTGAGTTGTTCCCAGTCTGTGACTTACCTATTCATTTTTAACAGTTTCTTTTAAGTAAAATAGTTTTGGTCAGTGATACAATTTAATTTAATTTCTGTGTATGGTTTGAGATATACATACATATATATGTATAATATATATGCAGATTTATCTGTATCTATTTATATATACACACATATATGTATAATATTTGCATACAGATATACAATTTTCCAGCTTCTTTTTTGAAAAAATCCTTTCTGTAATTAATTATCTAGCATCTTTATAAAAAATAAATTGACCATATATATATGATTCTATATCTAAAACCTCTCTTCTGTTCCATTGATCTGTACATGTATCTTTATGTCAACACTATGTTATTTAGATTACTGTAATTTTTTAAGTAGGTTGTAAAATCAAACAGTATGAGTTCTCCAACTTTCTTTAGTTTACAAATCATTTTGGTTATTCTAGGTCATTTGCATTTCAACCATAATTTTCTGATTAGTTTGTCAAATTCTACAAAAAATAGCTAACTAGCATTTTGTTTGGTCTGTTTGTGTGTGTTTATCAATTTGAAGGCAAGCTGACATTGGAAACAAAATCTGAGTGATGCAACAGAAACAGTGAATCCTTGGTAGTTGCAAAAAATATCAGAAAGAGGTAAATTTCAGAATATACAGGTTATAGGTGGAGCAACATCTGGATAAGGGATACCCCAGGATACATATACTCATTAAAAATCACCTTTAACAGGAACCTAAACAACAAAACAAACAAACAAGCAAAATATAGCCAAAGACATTGAAATAGAGAACAGGCTGACAGTAACCAGAGGGAAGAGGAGAGGGGATTTCAGGGGAATTTCAGGGGAGAATGGGAAGGGTTTACAGGAACAAATATAAAGGACACATGGGCAAAAACTAGGGGGGGGTGGAAATGGGAGGGTGGTGGGGAGGGCTGTGTGGTGGGCTGGGATGGGAGTAAAGGACAGAAAACTGTACTTGAACAACTATTAAAATAAAATGAAAAAAATCTAAACAGTGATACAGGGCATGGTTAGTTTACTTTTGATGTGCTTTCATTCTGAGGTGAATATTCAGTGTTTATAGTAGTTTCTTTCTCTTAGGCAATCAGAAATGGTAAAGTAGGTGGTTCCATTTTAGTTGGTTAGAGTGTATGCCATGCTTATAGTACACATAGTTCTATGGGCCTCATTTGAATTCTGCTTGTTTTTCAAGATAAGAAACTTAACACCATGGTAATTGCAAAGGAAAGGTTGTTCTAAATCTTGGTTTGCAATCACTGTGGAATAGATCGTGACTGAAGAAGAGTATTAGATTTCTTACTCTGGTGCTTTATCTTGGCATGATTCATATGTTACTTTAAATTTCCTAGGTAGGGTCTGCAGCTATTGGAAGTCAGAATCACAGACAACAATTTCTTAAATAGATGCACATAGAACAGAAGGGCATCGTGCTATAACATAGACCCCAGCTAAAGCACTGTCAAACCAAGGTACAGAAGTTGAAATTAGGGGATTTTACATTTATTCTTCTAAAATTTCACACATTGTTCTAAAGTGAACAAAAATAGACCCAGCAGATGGCCAAGTTCTTATTGTTGATTGTGTCCTGATGGAGCCATGCATGAACCAAACAAGAATGGGTCTCAAATAACATTTTTCACAGACTTCTTTGGGCTACATATTACAATTTTCGTAACAGAACTTTGGCTTTATGAAGGACAAAGGTTGTGTAATGTAATATATAGTTAAAACAAATGAGCTTTCAACTTCCGGCCAAGATGGTCACGTAGGTAGATACACCTTGCCTCCTCACACAAACAAAAGAAGGACAACAACAAATTTAAAACCCAAAACAACAAGAACTGCCAGAAAATCAAACTGTATGGAAGTCTGAAAACCAAGGAGTTAAAGAAGAAACATTCAGCCAGACTGGGAGGAGGGGTGGAGACAGGCAGCCAGGGCAGAGAGGATGCAAGAAAAGGCAGTTGCTGGAAGAACAGGTGGTCAAGGCAGCAGGTGGTGGCCCCACATTTGTGTGTGGAATAAACTGGGAGGAACAACTGGGGAGCAAGACAGACCACACAACTCAGGGTTCCATTGCAAAAGAAAGACTCAAAACCCCTGCCTATAAACCTGTGGGATTACAGCAGTGGGAAAAACTCCCAGCCTCACAGGACAGTTCATTAGAGAGACTCACAGGGTTCTAGAATGTACAAAAACCCACACACCCAGGAATCAGCAACAGAAGAACACAATTTGTTTGTGGATAGCAGGGGAAATGACTGAAAGCCATCTGACAGCCAAGCAAGCAGCATTGTTCCCTCTTTGGTGCCTCCCCCACAGACAGTGTCACGACATAGTGATGTGGGTTGCCTCACCCTGGTGAATACTGAGGCTCTGCCCCTTACAAAGTAACACGTGTGCAGAGACAAAGAAATATGGTCTAAATGAAAGAACAGATCAAAACTCCAGAAAAAGAACTAAGTAATAAAGACATAACTAACCTATCAGATGCAGAATTCAAAACGCTGGTAATCAGGATGCTCACAGAAATGATTGAGTATGGTCCAAAAATAGAGGAGAAGGTGAAGGCCATGCAAAGTGAAATAAAGAAAAATACACAAGGAACCAAGAGTGAAGGTAAGAAAATCAGGTCTCAAATGAATGATCTGGAGCAGAAGAAAGAAATAAACATTCAACCAGAACAGAATGAAGGAACAAGAATTTTTTAAAAAATGAGAAGAAGCTTAGGAACATCTGGGACAACTTTAAACGTTCCAACATCTGAATTATAGGGCTGCCAGAAAGTGAAGAGGAAGAACAAGAAATTGAAAGCTTATTTAAAAAAATGAGGAAAAACAACCCCAATCTGGCAAAGGAAATAGATTTCTAGAAAGTTGAGGATGCTCAGAGAGTCCCAAAGAAGTTGTACCCAAGGAAGCACACCCCAAGGCAGGTTATAATTACGTTACCCAAGATTAAAGAGGAGAGAATCCTAAAAGCAGCAAGAGAAAAAGAAAAAAGTTGCCTACAAAGGAGTTCCCATAAGACTATCAGGTGATTTCTCTAAAGAAACCTTGCAGGCAAGAAGGGGCTGGAAAGAGTATTTGAAGTCATGAAAGGCAAGGACCTACATCCAAGATGACTCTATCCAGCAAAGCTACCATTTAGAATGAAAGGGCAGATAAAGTGCTTCCCAGATAAGGTAAAGTTAAAGGAGTTCACCGTTACCAAGCCCTTATTATATGAAATGTTAAAGGGACTCATCTAAGGAAAAGAAGAAGATCAAAACTAGAAATGGTAAAATGATGATAAACACAACTATTAGCAACTGAACATAAAAAAAAAACTAACTAACTAAGCAAACAGCTAGAACAAGAACAGAATTACAGAAATAGAGATCACATGGAGGTTTATCAGTGGGGAGGGGGTTGGGGAAGAACAGGGGAAAGGGTATAGGGAATAAGCAGCATAATTGGTAGTTACAAAATAGTCAGGGGGAGGTTAAGAATAGGATAGGAAATGGAGAAGCCAAAGAACTTATATGTATGACCCATGGACATAAACTAAGGTGCAGGGGGTACGGGGTGGAAGGACATAAAGGGGAGAAAAAATGGGACAAATGTAATAGCATAATCAATAAAATATAGTTAAAAACAAACAAAAAATGAGCTTTCACGAGCAGATTTGGTATTTCTTATGTTTTTGAATCCTATAGAGGTATTTTAGAGTAGAGGGCTTGTGTGTAAACAGGAAGTCTAAATCCTGCCAGGTAGAACTTACAGGTTTTGAACTTGCCCTTGAGGATTTAGAGTGCTGTTCTCCTAAAATATGGCCTTTATTAGCATATACAAATTTGTAGAAAAGTTCTCTGTATTGGGGTCTAAATTGTTTTTATGATGTGCTGAAGCATAGCCCCTCCTGTGCCACAGAAACTTGGTCAGTGGGTGCTGAGAGACCAGGAGGAAAGTTGAGGCATATTGCTTTCGACTTTCAAAGACATGGTAGGTGATAGATCCTCACTGAAAGGTCCTAACTTATCAACATACCAGGGAGTCAAAAGCTGCAAATTAAGAGCATGAGAAGAACAAAACTCCTCACATCATTATGATTTATAACCAACAGAAGGTATGACATTCATTGGCATAATCACATTCAAATTAGGTATGATTTCAATCAATTATACTGGGCTATAAAAAGAAATTGCTCTTGATATGAGCTGGTCATCATTGCAGGGATAGGTAAATGATTAGAGGGCCACATGCTGCTCCTCCAGTATGTGTTTTAAGCTTAATTAACATTCTTTGCAGGGCAGCCTGGGACAGAGCAGTCATTCAGTTGGAACGCTTTTTCATCACTAGAAATTAAAAAAAAAAGAAACATTTGGAGACATTCGGCAAGCTAATATGAAAATCCAGGATGTTACTAGCCATTGGCATTCTAAATGGCCACCAGTGGTACTTTTTCATGTAGTATATTCATCTTGCTCAAAACTCCAAAGTGCAAAAGTTAAAATATTGGGTTGTACACGTTTTTATTTATTTTATTTGTCCTTTTGCTTGAATTTATTGGGGTGACATTCATTCACAAGATCACATAGGTTTTAGGTGCACAATTCTATAACATATCACCTGTATACTGTATTGTGTGTTCACCACTCCAAGCAAAGTTTCCTTCGATCATCATTTAGCTCCCTTTTACCCTCCAACACCTCTTCCCCTCTCCCTGGCAATGACCACACCTTTGTCCATGTACATATTTTTTTCTTTTTTGCTCAATCCTTCTACCTCCCTCACTCAGCACTACCTCCCCACTAGCTGTCAGCCTGCTCTCTATCTATGTATCTGTCACTATTTTGCTTATTAGTTCATTTTATTCATTAGATTCCACATATGAGTAAAATCATATGGTATTTGACATTCTCTGACTTGTTTATTGCACTTAGCATAATGCTTTCCAGGTCCATCCAGGCTGTTGCAAAGGACAAGATTTCCTTCCTTTTATGGCTGCGTAGTATTCCATTGTGTAAGTGTACCACTGCCTTTTTATCCACTAATGTACTGATGGACCCTTGAGCTGTTTCCAAATTTTAGTTATTGCAAATAATGCTGCAATGAACATAGGGGTGCATATATTCTTTTGAATTCGTGTTTTGAGATTCTTTGGATATACTCCCAGAAGTGGAATCACTGGGTAAAAAGGTTGTTCCATTATTAATTTTCTAAGGTAAATCCATAGTGTTTTTCACAGTGGCTGCAGCAATATGCATTCCCACCAGCAATGCATCAGGGTTCCCTTTTCTGCACATCCTCGCCAACACTTGTCGTTTGTTAATTTATTTTTTATAACCATTCTGACAAGTGTTAGGTGATATTTCATTGTGGTTTTAATTTGCATTTCTGTGATGATTAGTGATGTTGAGCATCTTTACATATGCCTATTGATGTGTATGTCCTTTTTCAAAAAGTGTCTATTCAGGTCCTGTGCCCATTTTGTAATTGAAATAAATTTTTTTTTTGGTATTGAGTTGTGTAATTTCTTGATAAATCTTGGACATTAATCCCTTATCAGAGATATCAACAGATATGTTCTCCCATTCAGTGCACTATCTTTTCATTTCGTTGATTGTTTTCTTTGCTGTGCAAAAGTTTTTCAGTTTGATGTAGTCCCACTAAACATTTTTATTGTTTCCTTTGTCCATGGAGATATATCAGTAAGAAATATTGCTATAAGAAATGTCTGATGTTTCACTGCATGTGTTTTCTTCTAGGATTTTTATGGTTTCAATGCTAACATTTGTCTTTTATCTATTTTGAGTTTATTATTTTATATGGTGCAAGAAGGTGGTCTAGTTTCCCTTTTTTTTTTTAATGTGTCTAATATTTCCTAAACCATTTTACTGAATGGATGATCTTTATATCATTGTATGTTTTTTCTTTCTTTGTCAAATATTAATTTACTATAATGGCATGGGTTCATTGGTCTGTATGTCTGTTTCATTGAATCTGTATGTCTGTTTTTATGCCATTTCCATACTGTTTTAATTACTATAGCTTTAAAGTATAGTTTAGTATCAGTTTGTGTGATTCTTCCAACTTTGCTCTTTCTCAAGATTGCCGTTGCTTTGTGGGGTCTTTTGAGTTTCATATAAGTTTTTGCAGTATTTGTCTTAGTTCTGTGAAATATGCCATTGGTATTTTGATACAAATTTCATTGAATCTATAGATTGCTTTAGGTAGTATGAATATTTTAATAATGATAATTCTTCTTATCCATGGACAAGTTATATGCTTCTACTTATTTGTGTCTTCTTCAATTTCTTTCTTAAGTGTCTTATAATTTTCCAATTACAGGATTTTATATCCTTGGTTAAATTTATTTCTAGGTATTTTATTCTTTTTCAAGCAATTGTAAATGTTATAGACATTTTTTAAATAATGTTTCTCAAGTGTCATGTATTAGTTTATTTGGACTGCTACAACAAAACAACAGAGACTTAGTAGTTTATAAACAATAGAAATTTATTTTTCATGGTTTCATGTGCTGGGAAGTCTAAGATTAAGGCACCAGCGGAATCATGCTCTGGTGAGGGCCATCTCCTAATTCCCAGCAGATACCTTCTCACTGTGTCCTCCTAAGGTGGAAGGGGGCTTTAGAGCTTTGTGGGGTCTCTTTTATCAGAGCACCAATCCCATTCATGAGGGCTCTGTCCTCATGACCTGAGCACTTTCCAAAGGTCCAATTTCCTCAAAACTCTACATTGGGTGTTAGGATTTCAATGCATTACTTATGAGGGGAAACATTCAGACCATAGCACCTCAATAATCTGTGTGACCTCCAGAATATTTTCCTGTGAGCTTCAATACACTAAAAATATCATACTATAGCAGTAGATTAGCCTTATGTAAGCAAAATCCATGTTTTGATGATTAAAAATGGTTTATTCCTAGAAGCTCCCTTAAGCCAAACAATATGATTTGGAAAAAAATATTTAAAAAATGATTGTGCTATCAAGACCTTAAAAGAAATAATTCCCTTTTCTTCTGTTTTTTTATTTTAATTAATTCATTCTTTTTTTAAATATATAATAATAGTTATAAAATATTGTTCACTTATTACATGTCAAGATTTTTGATATATTTTATGTTTAATCACAACTTTATAAGAAATTAATTACTATAGTTATTATTTCTATTTTTATACACGAAGAAAGTCAGTTTCAAAGAGATTAAGAAACTTGCCCCAGGACATAGAACTAGTAAGGAGTAGAAGCATCTGAATGTTCTGCTATACAATGATGAGTATTGTCTTCATTCTACCTGACTACTTAGCTGTTCTTGAAGATCTGTGGCATTGCATACTTAGTACCCATAATGCCTTACACTGAGCAGTGGAAGACATAGAAATTCATCAGTGGAGAGTCTGTTCTTCAGAAGCTAAGAGTCTGGTGAGGGAGAAAGTACATGATCACAAATAACTACAATAAAAGGAAATAAGTTAGAAGAGACAAATGAGCATAGGAAGAAAAGACACCAAGTAAGGATAGTTATTTATTATGAAGAGCTTTGTGGAAGACAGATTTGAACTTGATCTTGAGTGAAGATAAAGGTCTACATGTGCTGTGGTGGTGGTATATGGAAGGCATGCAGGAAAGAATGTAACTAATAAGATTTAGAACGATTTCATTCTGGTGTATAGGAATCCTTGGTTTCTTGTTTAGATATTCTTTTGCTTCTCCAGATCCAGAATTAGCCCTTCTCAACCAGTCTCTATACCACAAAAGTCTGACCTGTATTAACAACATCATTGGAGTTCTGTATCTTCTGAATTCCTGTTGGATTAGGCCATTGGAGAGCCCCAAACAGGATATCTGATTCATTACTAGGGGCATTAATAGTCTCAGGCACCCATCCCCTTATAGGGTGTCACCTTAAATTAGCTGTAATCAAAACTGGAGGTCACTATGCTTCCCAAGGTAACTATAAAAGATTTTCTGTTTTCAAGTTCTGGTAACTGCTTTCTTTTCCTCAAGGTCCTCCTATATCCCCAAATCAGTTAAGTGTCCTTTTGGGGGTGATTTTAATTATCCCAACTTGAGTATACTATCTCTTCTTTATTAAGACCCTATCTAATACATCTTTCTATACTTTCTTACTCTTCTTTCCTGTGACATAGGCTGCACCCATGCTACTATGGAAACAGTATGTTTATAAAGAGTTATCTTTAAATACAAAATATCTTTATCTTTATATTTACTCTTTCTGAACTATTTTGATGTTTTTCTTCAAGGTAGATACTAAACAAATGTAGTCAATGCATTGCAGATCAGTTTATGTACCATAGGGAAGCAATAGAAAAATATTTGACCTGAGAAACTACCTGTGAAAACCAGAAAATTGTTGTCATTTCTTAATAACACTGCTAATTTCATGAACGCCTGTGGATAGTCTGGGGATTCTGCATCTTTTTTCACAGGACAGTAGTACAACAATGGTTAACTGTATAGTCTTTCTTTTTTGTTGCATTACTCTTGATCGAAGATGAGTTTTTTGGAAGCCCATGAGTAGTAAGTGTTTGCTTGCTCTTAATCAGGGAGAAACAGGAAGTTGTCATCACTTCCAAGTCCCATGTGAATAGCGAAAGTGTGTTTCCTGGGGCAATTCTTATGATGCTTTCTTCTCTCTACTCTCACTAGATGGAAGCACAGCAAGGAGAGATATGAGATATAGAAACATAGATGCTTTCCCCATGCTTCTTAATCCTTGACTTTCCCAAATGGAGTCACTAAGTAGGTTAGCGGGTGTGGCAAAAACTCAATTCCTCTGCTCCTTTGGGCATTTATGAAAAATGTATAGTATAACTCATGCTAAACAGATAATAGTACCAATTGAAGAGAGACAACAGATCTATCTTTTGTAAACTTTGTGAAGAGGACCATCCAGATTGAGAAACACTTGTCATCTCCAAACTCCACAAACCTTGTCTGTACTTAGTCACATGCATTTCTTCTATTCAAATGGCTAAAGAAAGAAGATCTTTTAGTTGTACACAAGGATGTGCAATGAAAGCAAGAGGGTATGCTAGACTTTATTAGAGCTACTTTGTTACTAGTCCTGCTGCTGGCTGGGGTCCGTATCCTGCCTCCTTCCTTGTTACCTCATTCTTCAATTTCTACTTTAACTGTAAAGCACCTCTAATTATGAAATTTTCACCTTGTCCATCTTTTTAAAATCATTAATTTCCTCTCTTCATATTCATTCACATGAGACCACATCCATCTGATAATCCATAGTCTCTATAGAAAATCCCTGCTTTGAGAACTGATGAAGCTGCCTTGAGTTTGAAGTTGAATAGATTTGGTTTTAGTTAGTGTTTTGCAATCAGTCTTCTGCAAGTCAGTTAATCTCTCTTCAGTTTCCTCATAGGTGATATGGAGATTAACAACACTTCTCTCAAGTGTTATTAAAGTAAATTTGGAAAGGATCATATAAATATAATCAATTACTATTTTTCCACTCTCACAACTACTCTTCCTGTCTAGAAATTTATCTCTTTTTCTGTAATTGGCTTGTTATTTCTGTCTTTTCAACTAGACTCTAATGACATGAGGACAAAAACTGTGTTAACTTTAGTTCACTACTGTCTACCCATCATCTAACATGGAGATAAACCAGATCAGATATCCCCTAAATATTTGAATTACACCATAATCACCAAGGACAACAACTGCATTTTCATACCAAATAGTACAATCTTTTATTTAATATTTATAGATGTTGGTATCAAGTAATACTTGAGAAAGTATTTGTTCATCCTTACTCAGGCCCCTCCCTTTTCCTTTTAGTGACATTTCATAAACATCCTGGTAACTGAACCTGTGATAGGCAGGAAAATGTGTGGATCCATGATAAATCTGCTTGCAAAAGGATGGTAATAATAGGTTCTATTCCTATAACTGCCCATCTCCAGTATCAGTGGACAGAATGCATCAGAGAATACATATCTACTCTGTTGCTATTACAACTAAGCTATTATGTTCAGAAAATTCAATCTGGCAGTCCAAACCTGCAGATGATTTTTGTATGGTGTCCTAAGATATACTTATCTAGAAATTAGCTTTTGTACTACTTTCTGCAGCTTGCTAGGCACAATTGCAGTAGAGGACAAATGGAGGACATTGGCACCAGAATTTCTCCATTAAACTGGCTATTAAAACAAATAAGAGAATTCCAGTGCACAATGCTCACTGAGATAATTTTACCAGCAAGGAAACCCCAGTTAAAACATAGTGAATGTCAAACTTGTAAGTGCAATACTGTAAAGATCTCTCTCATAAAAATTTTGAAAAATGGATGCTTTAGATTTTTGACAATATACTCTACTGATTTTTATATGTCATTGTGTGAGTTGGGGGGTGTGTGTGTGTTCATCTGTCTGCCTTCACACACCACTCTACTTGGTATTTCCTTAAGTTTTGATGCTTGGCTGATTTTTGTCAAATGAGTAGCTTATTGATGAAAAAGTTTCAATAAAATAACCTATAGTGTGAGCTGACAGAGTCTAGTGGGTGGTAGGTAGGCACTTGATAGATTTTTAGTCAATAGAAGAACAATGATACACAGGGCTCTTACCAGGGGAAGCAGCTGCAGAAGCTGGCCTTGTTAGTACCCCAAATGGTTACTCTGTAAGTGGTATGTCCACACTAACCAAGATCACAGGCAGTGAGGTCTAAACCAGGATGACAATTAATTCCATTTCATATTTCATGGCATTATCAAGGGACCAAAGCTCTCCTGACCTTTAGTTAACACATATTTTAGATATACTCTGGGAAATGTAAAATCTAATTCAGATATGTGCATGCTTACCCTGAAATCACAAAAAGAGATTTAGCTAAATAGCTACATTGGGTATGATTTTATCACTGCAATAGAAATACAGCTACCACTGGTAGCCTTCTTGGACAAAGACAGCCTCTCTCCTGGATAATGCTTGAATGAACACACATAGTTTTTTCTTGATAACTGTACTGGATATCTATTGATGCATAAAAAACTATACAACTTAGTGGTTTAAAATAAAACACAATTATTGTTTCACAGTTTCTAGGAGTCAGGAGTCTGGGCATAGCTTAACTAGGTCCTCTCATGGCTGCAAACCATGTATTGGCTGGGCTAGCTTTGTTTCTGGAACTTAGGATCCTCTTCCAAACTCCCATGATTATAGCAAATCAGTTTCTTGAAATTGTAAGAGTCCCCTTTTTCTTAGTGGTTGTCAGTAGAGGAGTGTTCTCAGCTCCTAAAAGACTTGCACCATTCCTTGTCACAATGTTTCTGTTTGCATCTAAGTGGTCAGCAGAAGAATCTCTCCTGCAATCTGTTAAGACAGAGTCTTATATAAAGTAACAAACACAGCAATGATTATCCCATCACCTTTGACCTGTAAATTAATGAAGTTATGTGCTATCCTATCATATTCTAAGCCCTTCCACCCAGAAGGGAGGAAACTATACAGCATGTGTTCACTAGGAGACTAAAATATTGAGGACCAGCTTAGTAGTCTTCCAACTACAAGTGACTCTCTTTTCTCTATGCTATATAGCTTAGCACTGTGGTTATTTGTTTTGATTGCAGAGCAGACTGTCCTTGAAGATATTTACAAGTGTAGATGCTCAGACTTTATCTTTAGAATTCAGATCTAGTATACTCATATGTGAGGCAAAACAGAAGCATTTGTATTTGCAAGCTCCATAGGTGATTCTGAAGAGCAGGCAGGTGGAAAACGATTTGAGTTCCTGTTCAGGTTCTGAAATCTGATTCACATGCATCTGAATCCTGATTTTGATTGCATAATTTATTATCATTGGGACCTAGGGAAAATCATTTGATCACTCTAAATCTTGGTTGCCTTATCTGTAAAATAGGGGTGATAAAAAAAGATTGCTTTAATTGCTAGTTGTCACACAAAGATTCATTAAACTTATGTCTGAAACATGATTAGCATATGCCTAGCATATTGCAGTTGTTCAGTTAATGTAGCTATTATTATATGATTCCATGGTTGGCACACCTTCCTTCTAATAGTGAAAGCTTGCAAACCTTGTATTAGTTACCTTTCCTGTTTTTTTTCTGGGTATCTTTGTAGACTGCTGATCTATCCTGTCATAGGTTGTTTTAGAGTTATATGGTTTAACTTAGAGAAGGTAAGGTCATATCCAAGTCCTGAATATAAAGGCAGAGAGTAGGCAGTTCATTTTTGCCTTTAAGACGTGTACACAGTGAGATCTGCCATTCTAATGGCATTGGCAACACCTGGCAGCCCAGAAACATTGTAGTCAGGCAAGGTTAAGAGCTTCTAGCTATTTTCACCTATTTGTTCACAACATGACTTTTTATTTTTATTTTAACCTAGAATAAGTGTACTGATTATTTGTGTGGACAATAGGAAAAAATTCTTCCTATAATACTAATTGATTTTTTTTCTATTGTCACTGCCTCCAGGTCAGGCCTGGTGAAAAACTGGCCTGACTTATCAACGACATAAAATCTTGCTGAATTGAAATCATTCAAAACACAGTTGCACTGAAATCAATATTCTGCTCCAATGTATGGCAGAAGTTTTTCACCCTGTGCAAGTCAATTTTCAACCACTTAACAAATTATAAATTCCTTTAAAAGGCATTACATAATAGTGTTATTCCCTCGTGTGCATACTCAATAAATACTTGTTGACCGACAGAGTTTTTAACTGTTTGATGAAGTTCATACTGAAAAAAAAAAAAAAAAAAACAAATCTCTTTCAATACCTATACTCTAGAGTTCCTTCTTGGCTAGACTTCATGTAGGACTCTCTCTAGAGATGCTGTCAAGTGTGAGAGGTAAATCAGCACGATGGGAAGGGAACCCATACTTAATGCCTGGTATCTGAGTCCTAGGTTCCAGTTTCAGCTTGGTTCCCTCCTAGCTAGGTCATATTAAAGAAAATTTCTTAACCTCTCAGAACTTAATTTTTTTTTGCTCTATTGAAGGAGAGATATGCTTCCTGCCCTACTGTGAAACTTAAATGATATCAAGTCTGTGAAGTTCTTTGCGGATATAAGCTAATAAATCTTAGTGTGTGCACTAAGGTGCTATGATGAAGATGGTGAAAGAGGACTACGACAATCATGATTTCAGGGAGTTTTAACAAATGGTATAAATGTCCTGCAGCTGATTTTTCTCTAGCAAGCCAAAATGGTGATAGAGGTAGCCAAGATCATTTCAACCATGCACACTACACATAAGCAAATGCTTTGTTCAACCATGTTTGACTCTAAAAATGGGAATTTACCATCATGTGGGAAGGCCTGGTAGGGGATAAATCTGGGGCTTGTAGAACTCTTGATGTGCCTCTCCTGTGGAAGAGAGAATGCTATGTGATTCACCAAATTTTTATTTTCTTCCTTACAACACAGGGGGACAAGACTATCTAGAATGCCCTCCCTTCCTCCCTTGCTCTAAAAAGGACCTTTCTCCCTTGCTCCAGATGTGACTGAGCTCTGGGTAATAAAATATGTGTTTCAGTGAAGTACCACCTCTATTTCTGGTTCTAAAATCCTCTGTGTAATCTTCTACACTTTTGCTCACCAGCTCCTCTCTCTCCTTGTGACTACAATTGGAGGACTTGGACATGGCAGAGCTATGAGTTATTATATGGTGAAGAACTGCCCACTAGGAACAGCCTTGGACTTGTACTGAGGTAAAGATAAATACTTGTTATGTTATGACACTTAGGCTTTTATATTTGTTAAACCACTTACCTTTCAGATTGATATAAATCCTCAAACTTCATAATCTCTGCCACATGTTTGTTGCCTTATCTTTGACAAAAATTCATACTAATGTACTGTCAACAATATTTTCTCTATAATAATCCTCAAGGTTAATTAAGCTTCTGAAAAAATATAGTTTATATTATCTGTTAATGTGTTCAATAAGGTCACAGTTTCAGAGTGCAGAAAATCATAGATCTGCAGGCATAGACTTTACAGTAAACTAGTACCTTATCTTCCAATCAAAACACGTACTGATTTGGGTCTGTAGCCACTATAAGACAAAAGAGAAGAAGATGGCTTAAAAATACTGCAAGAGAACTTCCATTGAGAAACTAAGATTCTTAATCAATGTTTACTGAATTTGCAGAAAGTCCAATTCCATCTGTTGTATGACCTTGAAAAAAATCTCTTAGATTCTCTGGGACTCAGGCAAAACAAAGAAAACCATATGGTACAGTGAATACAAACACATATTCCAGATTCAAAATGCCTTGGTTAACTCTCCAGCATCCCTTGTTACTTGCTGTGTAAGCTTAGACAAGTTATTTCATCTCTCTGGGCCACAGTTTCCTCATATGCAGCAAAGTACATATAACAGTCCCATCTCAAAAGGTTGTCATGAGTATCGAATTTATTGAAATATGCCAACTGCTTAGAATATTGTCTAGTATGCATTATACATATATAATATCATAGCACTGCATAGCATATATTATATTTGGGTAGGGGTCACTGTTCTCAATCCATTCTCCAAATTCGGGACTAAAAAGTTGTGTCTTCTATATTTCTAGGTACGAAATATGCTGTACCTATCATAATGTGAGGAGTTCCTCTTTACCTCACTATTTAATATTTAGTGACTTTGTAGGAGGAGGCACAATTCAGTAAAGTCCTTCAAATCATGCTATAATTTTCATTGACCTCTGAAATGTATCCTAATAAGTTTAGATACCTTCACATTGCCAAGAGATTCTGAAGGATGGCAGCAGTAGCCTATAATATTACCATTATTAACACTGACCTGAAGCATATCTCAGGAAAGCACTATTTTCCCAGCATTAACACCTGCTGTCACCTGCAGTCTCCTGCAGAGCATTCATGTTTAAGTCAAACAAAACATGTGTTGCTGCTGCCTCTGCATCTGGCACACACTGAGCTCCCTCCTCTTTCTTTTCAGACACGTACATTCAGGTATATAATATTTCATGGGAGCAAAGATATCATAAATACGTACACATTATCTGTTCCCTTTTAAACAGACCTATAATTATGACCTTTTTATGCTCTAATAATATGGAAAAATTGAGGACAGTAGAAGTAACCCGTATTTCTAGCATGAGAAAAGTAACTTGGGAAAAGGGTAGATATTTGAAAACATTACATTAGAAGGAAAAAACAATTTCTAAGAAAGATAGTTTTCATTCTGAATTTACACATCTATCTTAAATTGATAGGTATGTTTGACTGAATAATGTTCTCCCAAAGATGTTCCCAACTGAATTCTGGAACCTGTAAATGTCACCTTACATGGCACAAGGTTCTTTATCAATGTGATCAGTTAAGAATCTTGAGATGTAGAGATTATCCAGGTAGGCCCAATACAATTACAAGTGTCCTTATGAGAGAACCCTAGGAAGGCTAGACAGAAAAGGAAACGCAATGAGGGAAGCAGATATTGGAATGATGTAGCCATAAGCCAAGGAATGCTAGCAAGCTTCTAGAAACAGGAAGATAAAAGGAACAGAATTTTTTCCTTGGAAACCTCAGATGGAATCAGCAGTTCTCACATCTTGATTTCAGACATTTAAGCCTCATTTCAGACCTCTCATCTCCAGAACTGTAAGAAATATATTTCTATTGCTTTAATCTACTAAAAAAGTATGGTCATTTGTTACAATGGCAGCAAGAAATTCTTATAATGAGTAACACCTAAATGAAATTAATACATTATATAAAAAATAAAGGAAAACACAAAGGTATCGACAGAAATGTGTCTTTAATTCTCCATTCCCAACTTTTCTATTCCTATTCTCTGACTCCTGTTCTTACCTTCATGTTTGCCTCAAACAAAACACATGCTGCTGCTGCCTCCACAAGTGGTACACGCTGAGCTCTCTTCTCTTTTTTCAAACATGTTACATAAAGGTATCTACAGTCAGACTCACCAAAACTAGTTCTTATCAAGGTGGGCAGGAATTTGCACCTTTCCAATAATAAGAATCACTTTCTCAGCTTCGTCTTACTCAAATTCTTAGCAGGAATTTATATAGTTGACTACTTGATGACTCTACTCTAAACATCTCCTTTTCTTGACTTCCAGGATTCATTCATTCCTCCCTCCCTTCCTCCCTCCCTTCCTTCCTCCCTTCCTTCCTCCCTCCCTTCCTTCCTTCCTTCCTTCCTTCCTTCCTTCCTTCCTTCCTTCCTTCCTTCCTTCCTTCCTTCCTTCCCTCCCTTTTACCCTTCCCACTCTTTGCTGCTTTCCCTTTATCTCTCTGACCTGTATGTATTGGAGTTCTCCAGGACTCAATCCTTAGATTAATTTTTTCTATTTATACTAATCCCCTACTTATCTAAATATATTTTGTTGAAGAATTCCAATTTTATATCTCTGGCAACACTACTACCTTAAACTCCAAACAACCATGTTGATCCACTTATTCAAAATCTGCACTTGAATGTTGTGATAGATTACATTTTACAAAAAGTGATAACAAGCACTGTTTCTAACATCACACAGTTTTCTAGAACCATGTTGCTCTCCCTTCCAGAGGTCCTATCTATTTCTTCTCCGCTGGAGTCTGAATAGGCCTTTGTGATTTGCCTCCATGATAGAATGTGGCCTATTTAACATTGTGTGACTTCAAAGGCTAGGTTATAAAAGACAAATTATGACAGCTAGTGTAAAGTATCAGACATCTAAGTGATGTTTTAGCTTATTCCAGCCCTTAATTTTGATCCATCCCAGTTAACAATGGAACAAAGCTGAGCTGTCCCTATCAAGGCATACGGAATAGAGGACTTTTGAAAAAAAATAAATGTAGTTGTTGCTTTTGTACTAAGCTACTAATTGATGGAATAATTTATTGCCCAAGAGTAGATGAGTGGAACAAACAGGTATTACTCATGTAAAACTTAATGTTTTCAAAGTGAATTTCTATTCTGCCTTGCAACCCCCTCACCTGGCTTTTCATCATCTTCCTCATTTTAGTGGTAACTCAATTCCTCCAGCTGTGTAGGCCAAAATTAATGGGGTCACCCTTAATTCTACTTTCTTTCTCATTCAAACTGTAAGCAAAACCTTTTAGCATTACCTTATTAATAAATCCAATATTCAGTCTCTTCTCATCAACTCCACTGATACCAACTTGTCCAAATCACTATTATCTCTCATCTTGTTTCAGGTTTACAACAGCTTTCATCTTGTCCCTCTATGCCCTCTTCCAATACAGCAGAATAATCATTTAGAAAGTTAAGTCAGATGTTGTCATTGCTCATTCAAAACTCTCCAATGGATCCATACTTCACTGACATTGACAACCACAGTCCTTCCTGTAATGAGCAAGATTCTGCATCATCTACAATCCCCTTACTCTCATACTTTTCTGATCTTGTCTCCTACTATGCTTCACCTTGGTCACTTTGCCTCACCATATAGACCTGTCTGATGTTCTTTGAACACTCTAGGAATGCCCCGTCCTCATAGCCTTTGTATATACTCTTTTGCCTATCTGGAAACCTCCTCATTTATATTTATTTAAAGTCTCTCTTCATTTATTGTTGTATCAATGGCAACCATATAAAAAAAGAATGTCCCATCCCCACCTCATTATTCTCTAGATTCACTTTGCTTTAGATTTTTCTGGAGCACTTAAAATGGACATATGATATGTTTTCTTCCTCACTAGAATATAAGCTGCATATAGGAAGAATTTAGTATGTTTTGCTACTATATACCTAGAGTTTTGGATAGTGCTTAGCATGTTTGTAGGTACTTAAGAAATATTTGCTAAATGAATAAAAAGACAGATGCACTATGCATACTTACATGTTAAAAGTAGTTTAAAAATTGTCATAATAACACTATGAAGTAGATGATGCTATTGATATTTATGCAAGTAAAAACTCAAGGGAAAAAATGAACAGTGAGAAAAGTAGTAGAGTATTGCTTAGAGAATGCATTCAGATGGCATGAGTGCTAGTCTCAGCTCCATCAATCACCACCTATGTGATGCTTGCCAAGTGAAATTAACCTTTAGAATCTATAACCCCACTGGTCTCACCATAAAACCTTTCCTGTCTACATAGTGTTTTAATAGGAGCAAATTAAATAACAAATGCTATAACATTTTGCCAATTTAAATAACAGAATGTATATGCATGCACCCATTATTATTCTCAAAACATAACAAAACATATCTTTACACAAATGAACCATTTCTCTACCATTTACACACCTCCCTCTTTTTTCTTTCTTCCAGGTTGATTCTACATGATATTCACTATCTTTCAGTGCCTACTTGTTTTCTTATTACCAAAGTGCAAATCCCTCCTTCAAGAATACTTTTTTAATGGAGTCCTTCCTGACTATCAATTTCTCTGCCCTCTGAATGAAGGTCTGTGCTTTGTAGGATGTGGGTAATTAAAATAATGCCAGTTGCCAAATATATCTCCCCAGTGGTAGTCACTTTTCATCACTTGATGATTTATAATTTAATTACCTCATCTCAGATTGTCAGCCCAATGTTGAGATATTTTTTCAACTCCTTGTTTCAGAAAATGCCCTAGGACTCTTTCTGCAGCTCAGTAAAAATTAGATCACAATAAGACTCTTTCTGATGTAAATAGGATTAGATAAAGAAACTCAATGTACTTATTTGAAAAACAGAAAAAAATAGGTAACTGTTAGCAGCAAAAACGGCACCACATATTACCAGTGGACTTAGATCAGACAACATTGGTATGTGAATTTGGAAGAAAGAACTTAAAGCCAAGGAACTGAAATTATAACAGAAAGTTTATTTAAAAAGTCACAGAGGTAAAAAAAAATGTGAGCCAGCTGGGCTGCAAGGGTCAGTAGACAAGTTACAGAAGCCAAAGAAGGGCCCTTGGAGCTTAGGAAAAAGAAAGGTAGAGAGAATGCACCTGGGGGAAGGAGAGAGGGAAAAGCACAGGTGTGGAGAGAGAGAGAGAGAGAGAGAGAGAGAGAGAGAGAGAGAGAGAGAGAGAGAGAGAGAGAGAGGGAGGGAGAAACCCTGGAGAAAGAAGAGGGTGGTGAAATGCAAGGGTGTGCTCAAGAGAAAGAGCCTGAGCTGGGTTCCTCTTTAGGTATTTTATATGAAGGTGCCAGGAAAGGATTTCAATAAGATATTTGTCAGCTTTCCAGGCGTGTCTCCTCGGGGCGGTGGCACCCACTAATTGGGCAGTGCTAGAGCAGGTTGTCATTAGTCATTGCAGCTGGTGTTGATGTCAACCATGATATTGCTTGTTTGGTTTCACTGCTTCTCTGGGCCTGGAGCTGAAACACAACTGAGACCTGGATGTTATGTCTAGTTTGACCAAAACTGTCTCTGTAGTTAACAGATGTGAAGCTTTGTTCCTAAGGTTATTTGAGGCAGGTCAGAACCTCATTGTCTTTAGGGCTTAATGCTTAAGGGAGTGGTCTTGCAAGGACTTGTATAGGAGTGTTATGAGGCTATTCTATGACCCCCTAGTTCCTCTTCTAATGGGGTCTATCACATGACTAGCAATATGGTAGGGAAAGGTCAGGAAGAGTCTGAACTGCATGACCAGTGATATGAAATGTCAGGGAGTCTAAAGCATATGACCTGCAATATGCTAGGGGAGGAAAGGTCACCATAGGGGGTGAGGTCCCACCCTACAATTTTCCATTCTAGGCACCCAGGGATTTCCACCCTGGTGACCTTCTGTACCTGGACTATCATTCCTACTCTGCTTATGCCTGTCTAACTGCCTACAGCACAACCCCTGACTTGAAAAGCTGGTAGGGGTTGTGTTAGGTTTGAGGAGCTAATACAGATAAAATTATTTTGAAACATTCTTAAGCCACATAAATGTAAATGGAGGTAATTAATAAAAACAATAGTAAGAGTTAAGTATGTCCATAATCATTACATATATATGTCTAACCAGGAAATACTGAATTACTGTAAAAAAATTAAAGACATTTTGTTTTCCTTTAGGGATGTTGTTCTTTTGCTGTGTCCTGAGACACATCTATATTTTAGCTGCTAAACCTAAACCGATGACTCTGCTAGTGTTGCGGGAAAATAACTCACACAGACAAAGCAGTGGTGGGGTACAACACTTTTATTACGTGCACGGGCTCAGAGGAGGCAGTCTCCAAATTCTGGACCCTGACCTCTGACTTTCCAGGGTTTAAACAGCCTCGGACCCCCTGTCTACCTGGCAAAGCGAGGTTACAGAAGCTAAATGCAGAAGTTAGGTCTAACTACCTTATATGGGAGACAAAGGAACAAGGGCAGGAGGAATTCTCGGAAGTTGAAAAGTACAAAAGCTTAACATGGGGGCTTTTCTGCCACCTTTAGGTTTTTTGCCACACTAGAAGCTGCAGTTTATTTTATGATATTTTTTTAACTGAGATAGCCTGAGGGATATTACAGCGTGTTAATAGATACACTTTCTCCATTTTTGATGGAATAAAGAATCTGCTTGATATAAAACTTCAATCACAAAACCTTCAGGCTGGAATAGCCCTCTAGAGAAAATTCAGCCCATTACCCCTCTTGGCAGGAGGATTTCACTTCAGGTTGTGCCCAAACAAAGAACAATTGGATCATGTGGACAATTGAAAAAAAGCATATCTCATATAATTATGTGATAAATCAGAATACATCAATGAGATGATAGAGAAATATACTGGAACTGGTTCATTCAGTCCTTGAACATCATTAGAGTTAAGGCCATCTGGTCTATCTTTAGAATTCTCTCATGAACTCTTCTGTGAAATGTTACTCTCAAGAAGTTATCTTTTAGAATTTAGACTTTGGAGCTAGACTTCCTAGATTAAAATCATTAGAATTTTACTTAAACTTTTCTGTGCCTCATTTTTCCTACCTTTCAAATGAGGATTTAATGTATCTACCTCATAGGACTGTTGCAAGGATATAATGAATTAATACATTTGAAGTACTTAGCAGATATGTGGGGGGGGCTCTGCCCACAGCCCCCCCCCAACCTGGCCACCACTGATGAGAATAAGTCTACCAAAACATGATCTGCTTGGGGAGGAAAGGTGGTGGATCTCTCAAAGGAGAAGGGCCAAGAGCCTTTTCCTCAATGGCTTTTATTGGGTTCATTTGCACAAGAATTCAGGTAGAGCTCATTAATCATTGTCAGGAAGTAAGGATCAAATAATAGATAACAAAGAACTCTGAGGGCCTGTTTTGAGTCAGGATCAGATAGCTAAAGAGCTATAAAACTTTGAGAAACAAACTTACTTCTTGTTTGGACCCTTATTATTTAATTGAGAGCATTCTAAACAAAGCAGGTTTCACAGGATTTTACATATTCTTTCTTAGGCCTGATAACCCGGGGAACCCGCCCTTTCCAGCACAGGGCTTCACCACCCTCTGTCATTGTTTCAGGCTTAGGTGGAGCACAGGAAGTAAGGAAGCCAAGAGATTAGGAGATTTTCTCACAGATAATGAGGACTCAGGCTATGTCAAAGCCGAGGGGAGAGGGTCCATCACCCCCTTTTTCTGTAGCCCCCAAAGTCCTTCCTTGGGGGCCTCCCATGTGATCGTACCTGTCTTAGGTCATCCCCCCCTTGGGGAATCTTACCCATCATTGGCTAACCAACCAAGCATTCGGGGCCAGTTATGAAGTAAAAGGAGTAGAAGCAGTGTTCCTGCCAGGGAGATAAGCTTTTGTCTCCTTGGTGGCTTAGGGTCCAAGGTCGCTCCCTCAGTCTTAGCCTTGGTGGGGTTACAGCTTCTGAAAACAGGCAGGGCAGTTCCCAACAGATATGTAGTGATAATTAATAAATAAATAAATGAATACAATCTGAGTTGTTTCCATTGTGCTTTTGTTTGCTTTTCTATTAAAAACAGTTTGATAGGAGCTTTCCTATACTTGTTACCTGGTGCTAGTATTTATCTAGATCATATACCTAGAAGTGCAATTGTACATTTATACGGTATGTTTATCTCCTCTTTTACCTGATAATGCCAAAATATTTTCCAGTGCTGTTACCAGTTCAAATCCCTAGCAGTACTGTGTCAGTTTGCTTCGCATCACACTTTGACTAGTCATTTTTGTTGTCACTTAAAATATATATATTTTTTGGTTTGGAAAGGTATCTTGTGGTTTTTAATTTGTTTTTTTATTTGTATTATAATTTATAAAAATTATTACTGACAACTGAGAAATACCTATTTCTGTCTTCTGCATATTTAAAAGTTCATATAAGGAAGAATTTTATTTGTTTTTGATATTTAATATTAATTGAATTCCAATAGTGGATTCTTTTTTTCTTGTTGATACAGTAGTGAAAGAAACAAAATACATTCTTTCTGGAGCTTAATTCACCTATGGAGGAAAGACAATAATATAATAATATAAATAATCAAAACATAATTACTTTAAAATAAGTAAGTATGTAGCATATTTATGCAATGAAATATTTTGTCGCAGTGAAAAACAGCTATATGTATCAATAAGAATCTTTAAAATAATATTTAGTGGAAAATAAGATCTAGAGAAGGGTATACAATCCTATTTTACTTAACTAACTAAAAATTGGTAAAACAAGTCAGTATATATATTTTTTTGGAGTAGGTAATACATATGTGCTCAGACCATAAAGTTAGCAAGGGGATGCTTAACATAAACTCAGGACATTAGTTACTTCTGGATTGGAAGAAGAAGGTGTAATTTAGAAGGGGCATACAAGATTTTCAAGTGTGCTGCCAAAGCTCTATTTCTTAAGCTGAATAGTGGGTATATAAATGTTTGTGTTTTCAAATTATCTTCAAACTGTACATGCAATAGGTATGTTAAACATACCTATTATGTCTTCTATATAATTCATAAATAAAAATAATAAAAATATTCAACTTATAATTAAGAATGGATCATCAAAAAGTGGTAAATATGTGGCTTGTTTTTAAACAGTGGTGTTTGGATGCTGACTGGATATTAAAGCAAAATCAACATACACCTTTACTTTATACAAAACAAATGGGTTAAAATAGAACCATAAGAAGGTTGTAAATTTCAAGTTATTACATTTAAACTTTTTTTCTCCTAAGATCCAAATGATATCATAAAGAGCCAATACCTATTAATGCCTTTAAGTTCCAGATAGATGAGTGTGCTATTCTAAAAGGTAATACAGTGAATGTGCCAAAGAGCCCACCAGACTGTTTTGTAGCAACAGGAAGTTATGCTTCATGAAAAGGAAATGTATTAGTACCTAAAGCAGTTCAGCTATATATGCCTTCATCAAGTGTGCAATGTATTTTAAACTTAGAAACATTCTGCTACTCTCTTTATCCTTCCTTACCACCCAAATAGAGGTAATACATGAAGGATAGCATTTCAAAGGGACTGTTGATTTTTGTGTTGACCACACCAAAATCAAGAAATAAAAACCTCTATATGGTTGTTACTTAAAATATTTATCCTTAAGAAATTGTGAGTTTTCATGTAACTAGATAGGATAACCTATGATGTTAAAGTAGCAGAAGGAAATTTAGATAAGTGTGGGTGTAATTATCCCAGTTAGAATATGCAACCTAAAGGTGTATTATCCTTTATATGCAACATTACTATGCATTACAGACCTACACTGAAAGCAAGATATAACCGTTATCCACGGCTCTTTTTAAAAAGGGAATGTATTATAGATTTATAGCTTCATATGGCTCAGCATACAGAAAATATTTTCCTAGAGCTGAAGGCAAAGGTAGGACCTGAGGTAATAGGAAATGTGAACTTAGGAAAATACAGGTTGCTTATGGATATGACATGTCAAATACACATAAACATTATTTTCTATTAAAACCACTATTCTCTAGTATTCTTTACATTTTCTAAAAGTCTTCTGATTAATCTAGAAATTTTAAAATTATTTTCTAAGTCTGTATTGGACTGTATTTATCAAATTCAATCCAAGTTTAAATTGTTCCCTTATGGGCTCATTAAATTGATCTGCAACTGCTTCCTGAATCTTTTTGTTAAAATATGTACAACATTTCAAAGTAAAGTAAAACAAGAAGAAACAGCAAAGTACAGAGTAGTAGTGAAGTCCAGTTTTCTATAATTCAATGAAAGCAAGAAACCTTGGTTTCTTTTAACAACATTTTGTGAATTTATAAATGTGATGATGTAATGCAAGACAACCAATCACAGCAGAAATATCAACCCAGCAGGATTTTCCAGGTAGGCAATGGGCAGTTACCCCAGTAAAATTTG
Source organism: Tonatia bakeri (assembly GCA_004024845.1). Classification (NCBI taxonomy): domain Eukaryota; kingdom Metazoa; phylum Chordata; class Mammalia; order Chiroptera; family Phyllostomidae; genus Tonatia; species Tonatia bakeri. The sequence goes on along the minus strand of PVIA01003609.1, from coordinate 59,992 downwards.
TGGAAAAATTGAGTTTCAGGAAAATGTCATTGTGGAATGTCATGCTATTTATGTAAGAGATTACCTGAAGTGGTAAAAATATTGCTTAGTTGTAAGGTTGTGAAATGTTTAATTATCTAATTTCACACAAGATTGTATTCTATGGAATGATATGAAAAGCAGTATGGACTAAATGAAAGATCAACAAAGATCCAGATAATAAATATGCTTAACTTTGTGAGTCATATGGTGTCTGTCACACTACTCTGTCAGTGTAGCACAAAAGCAGTCACAGAAAATATGTAAATGATGGATGTGGCTGTAGTTCAAAGGAACTGTATTTAGTAAAACAGGTCGTAAGCTAGACTTGACCCAGGTTCCATAATTTGCCAGCCCTTGGACTAAATCATACGAGTAGAATAAATGTAAACTCCAAGTGCCCAGAATTAGGAGATGGAAAGTAATTAAAATGACAGCAGCAAAAATCATTAATGATTGTGGTCAGGTATCATGAGTGGGAAAAGGAAATCTTTACAGCTCTGCATTATTTCCATTCTTACCTATGGAATTCAAGCATCTAAGTAAAATATTTAAAAATTTATAACATATTATTTATGATGCAAACAAAAAGGAAAATATGCTATAATACCCTGGCTATAGGCTTGGCAGCCATATGAATATGTATTGTCTATTACTAAGTGTTCATAATAAAAAGATGAAAACATTGAGAGGGCACCAGTCCAAACAAAGAATAGAAAAAGACTGAGGCTAATTAAATCATAAAGAAAAGTAAAGATTATGTAGACACATTATATTGTAGTAAATATATTTCACTTAAATTTAGAAAAAGAATTACAACACATGGATGGCCCATACTTTATAATAGGCTCTGCTTAGGGAGATAAAACATGATCTTATAATACCCTTGGTTATTTGTGAAAAACTCATATTTCAAAACACAACAACCCAAAACCTATGGGACACAACAAAGGCAGTCCTGAGAGGGAACTTTGTGGTGATACAGGGCTACCTAAAGAACAGAAAAATCTCAAATAAACAACCTAAACCTACATGTAAAAGAACTGCAGGAAAAACAACAATGTCCAAAGTGAGTAAAAGGAAGGAAATAATCTAGATCAGAGAAGAATTAAATGACATAGAGACTAAAAGAACAATTCAAAGAATCAATAAACCCAGAAGCTTGCTCTTTGAAAAGATAAACAAAATCGACAAACCTTTAACCAGATTTATCAAGATAAAAAAGAGAGGGCCCAAATAAATAAAATCAGAAATGAAAGAGGAGTTACAACCAATACCATAGAAATGCAAGAGATTATAAGAAATCACTATAGACAACTATATGCTAAGAAATTGGACAACCTGGGTGAAATGGACAAAATTCTAGAAACATACAATCTGCCAAAGCTGAATCAAGAAGAAGCAGAAAGCTTGAATAGATCAATAACAATGAGTGAAATTGAAGGAGTAATTTAAAAACTCTGGCACAAAAACAGCCCTGCATTAGATGGCTTCACAGGTGAACTTTACCAAACATTTAAGGAAGAACTATCTCTTACCCTTCTGAAACTGTTCCAAAAAAGTCAGGAAGAAGAAAGACTCCCAAATTCTTTTTACAAGGCCAGTATCATCCTAATTTCAAAACCAGGTAAAGACACAAAAAGAAAGAAAACTACAGGCCAATATCTCTCATGAACATCAATGCTAAAATCCTTAACAAAATATTGGTAATCTGGATTCATAAATGCATTAAGAAGATCATACATACACCATGATCTAGTGGGGTTCAACTCAGGAATGTAAGGATGGTACACCATTCACAAATTAATAAACATAATACACCACATAAAAATGAAGGACAAAAACCACATGATCACAGCAATAAATGCCAAGAAAGTATTTGATAAAACTCAACACCAATTTATGATAAAAACACTCAGCAAAGTGGGGATAGAGGGGGCATACCTCAACATAATAAAGGCCATATATAAGAAATCTACAGCCAAGATCATACTCAACAGGCAAAAACTAACATGTTTCTCCTTAAGATCAGGAACAAAACAAGGGTGACCACTCTCACCACTCGTATTCAATATAGTACTGGAAGTTGTAGCCACAGTGATTAGACAAGAAAAAAAAAGCATCCAAATTGGAAAGGAGAAAATAAAACTGTCATTGTTTGGAAATGACATATAGTGTACATGGAAAATTCTATAGACTCCACCAAAAAACTGCTCAACCTAATAAGTGAATTTGGCAAAATAGCAAGATACAAAGTCAATATTCAGAAATTGATGGCATTTTTGTACACCAAAAATGAAATAGCAGAAGAAGAAACTAGGAGGGAAATTCCATTTACTATAGCAACAAGAAAAATAAGTACCTAGGAATTAATCTAACCAGGGAGTTAAAGAGCCTGTACTCAGAAAACTACATGACACTAAAGAAATAAATTAAGAAAGACACAAATAAATGGAAGCATATGCCATGTTCATGGATTGGAAGAATTAACACCATTAAAATATCCATACTGCCTAAAAAAATCTATAAATTCAACACAATTCCTTTGAGAATACCAATGGTATATTTCTCAGATCCAGAACAAACATCTCAAAAATATATTGAGTCCTGGCTGGTGTGGATCAGTAGATTGAGTGCTGGCCTGGGCCCTAAAGGGTTGCTGGTTCAATTCCCAGTCAGGGTACATGCCTGGGTTGCAGGCCAGGTCCCCAGTGGTGGGCATGTGAAAGACAACCATACGTTGTTTCTCTCCCTCTTTCTCCCTCCATTCCCCTCTCTCTAAAAATAAATAAAATATTTTTTTAAAAATTTGTGAAACCAAAAAAGACCCTGAAGAGCCTCAGCAATCTTGAGACGGAGGTACAAAATAGGAGAAATCACTATACATGATATCAAACTATACTACAAGGCCACTATAATAAAAATAGTCTGTCCCTGGCTGGTGTAGGTCAGTGGATTGAGTGGGCCTGCAAACCAAAGGGTCACCACTTCGATTCCCAGTCATGTCACATGCCAAGGTTGCAGTCCAGGGGACACATGAGAGACAACCACACATTGATGTTTCTCTCTCTTTCTTTCTCCCTCCCTTCCCTTCTCTCTAAAAGCAAATAAATAAATTTTTTTTAAAAAAGAAAAGTTTACACATTAAAAAAAAAAAAAACAGTGTGGTACTGCCAGAAGAACAGACGCATAGTTCAATGGAAAAGAATAGAGAATCCAGAAACAAACCCAAGTCTCTGTGGTCAATTATTTGACAAAGGGAGCATGAGCATACACTGGAGTAAAGACAGTCTCTTCAATAAATGGTTTTGGCAGAACAGAATTTATCCATGCAAAAAAAAAAAAAAAAAGAAAAGAAAAAAGAAACTTGACCACCAACTTACAACACACACCAGAATAAAATCAAAATGGACAAATCACTTAAATATAAGTCATGACAACATAAGAGTCCTTGTGGAAAACATTGGCCAGAATGTTTCAGATATCCCATGTAGCACTATTTTTGCTGACATATGTCCTAGGACAAGGGAGATAAAGGAAAAAATAAACAACTGGGACGACATCAAACTAAAAAGCTTCTACACAGTTAATAAAAACATCAGCAAAATGAAAAGGGAACCAACTGTATAGGAAAACATATTTTCCAATGATACATCAGACAAGGGTCTGATCTCCAAAATATGTAAAGAACTCATATGACTCAACACCAGGAAGACAAACAATCCAATTAAGAAATGGGTAAAGGATCTGAATAGACACTTCTCCAAGGAGGACATAGAGAGGGCCCAGAGACCTATGGAAAGATGCTCAACATCACCAGCCATCAGACAGATGAAAATAAAACCACATTGAGATATCACCTCACACCTATCAGTATGACCATCATTAATACATCAACAAACAACAAGTGCTGGCTGGCAAGGATGCAGAGATAGGGCACTGTTGGTGGGAATGCAGACTGGTGCAGTCAGTGTGGAAAACAGTATGGAATTTCCTCAAAAATCTAAAAATGGAGCAGCCTATTAATCCAGCAATTTCACTGTTGGGATTATACCCTAAGAATCCTGAGTCACCAATTCAAAAGAACTTATGCAGCTCTATATTCTTAGTGGCGCTATTTAGAATAGCTGAGTGCTGGAAACAACCTAAGTGCCCATCCATAAATGAGTGGATCGAAAACCTGTGGTATATTTACACAACGGAATACCATGTAGCAGAAAGAAAGAAGGACTCCAACATTTTGCATCAGCATGGATAGAACTGGAGAATATTACGCTAAGTGAAATAAGCCAGTTGGTGAAAAATAAATACAATATGCTCTCACCCATAAATGGAATCTAATGAACAAAGTAAACTAATGAACAAACTAAACTAATGAACAAAATAGAACCATAGGCTGGAAACATGGAATAGACTGAAAGTAACCAGAGGAGAGTGGGGAGGGGATTAATATTGGAAAGAAGGGCAAGGGACTAGACAAAGAACATGTAAGAATGACCCATGGACGTGACCAGTAGTGTGGGCATTGACTGTGAGAGCAGGAGGGTGGAATGAGTAGAGGGTGGCCCATGGGGGAAAATTGAGACTGCTGTAATATAGTAACAGTAAAATTGATTTTTAAAAATGTACAGAAAGGGACCTCAAAGGGTTGTATTATTCAGCCTTTTATCTCCAGGCAGGATTAATTAGGGCAATAAACTAGGATGTATCTAGTGCCTTCTGTGTGCCTGTGATTTTCCACATAATATATCTAATTCTCAAATCCTCTGAATCGCAATTTTGTTATTTATTACCTTTATAACCCTAGGCAATGAACTCAATCTGTGTGGGTTGCAGTTTCTGAAGGCGCTACTTTGGACTCAGCAAGTCCCCATGCCCAAAAGTGTGAGTAAAGAGACTGAAGAAAAATGTCATCTCTTTTTGAAAGTTTTTTTTTCAGAGACTTAGAAACGATATCAAATATGTAAGAATAAAATACACAGGGAGATATATTGAAACTAGGAAACCTGTTGAAATGCTGTACAATTGTGGAGACTAAATATAATGGTGAGCAGAAGTAGGTTTACATTGATAATACATGAACTACAGAGTTTATTTTAGTATTATCATTTATTCATTAATTATTCATTAATTAATTTTTATTATTTGCATATGAAAACTTCTAAAACTACTTTTGCCCACACCTGTATACACCATCCTTGGAATGTTATATGATCTAGAGCCAATCTTGGAGACCTTACTTCTCTCACCTACAATGGCTACCAGAGAGTGTGGGGAGGGAGTGGAAAGAACACAAATTGTAGTTTCTTCCTCCTCTGCTTGACATAACAAGCTGTAGAATGCAATGTCTATGTTATTTCACTTAACCTTTACAATCTCTTATTCTCCTCTGGGCTTACGTGCTCAGGATGTGCTAATGGGTGTCATTCAAGGACTCAGCTCCTTCACTATCTCTTCTCTAATGTCATAGAAGTATCACCTTTATTTTGTATTCACCTATCCTCCCACCTATAATGAAGAGTGTGTGAACTGAACCACAGCACTGGACTTGTGATTATTTACTGCTTAAACATTTGTTCTAGTTTTTTATACCTGACATTAAATTGTCACAAGTCAAGGACCATGCTCTGTGCTTCTTCTGGATTTCTCTTTGCTTGGCAAAAAAAAAAAATTGTCATTCAAGTAAAGCTTTCATTAGGTCTTTCATCTGTTCTATGCCAGACATTGCATTAAGTACCAGGAACATAATGTGGTACAAAAATAGACATAGTTCTTACCATCATGTATAGCCCTTATATTCCAGTAGGAAAGTTGGTATTAATTAAATAATCAGAGAGATTAACTTCAATTTCCTGTGTAATAAATATTATGAGGTAAGGATATGGAGAATGAAAAATAATATGTCTTTGATTTTCAGGAGCTTCTAAGGTAAGTCTATACACAATCATGAGACACAATAAGTTTAGGGCTGAGGAAAGCATGGGGTGCTATGAAATCTAAGAGGGAAGGCACCAAACCCTCTGGTTATTAGAGGAAGATGTTTCAACTGACTTTTGAAAATGTGAGCAGGAATTAACTAGATGGAGTTGGAGAAAATATTTCAGGCAGAGGGGGGAGTTTGAGCATAGTGTGAAGATCAGAAAACACATGATACATGTGGGGAATTACAACCATTTCTAGTGAATGACCCAGAAAGATGGACCTGAGAAAAGATGCTGCTGGAGAAAAAGTCAGAGACCAGATCATGAAGGGCTCCATGTCCTGAGGTTCTTAGAGAAAGAGGGAATAAAGGCTTTTAAGCAAAAGGGTGATATGATCAGCCTTGACTTTTTAGGTAAGTTATGATAGGACCTCTATGAAACTTGAGTTAAAAATGAGAAATGCTTAAATTTGCAATCTTTGTGAAGAAGCAGTTGCAGTGTCTCACACCAAAGATGGCGAGGGCTGCTTAAGTGGCAGATGTAGTAGAAATATAGAGGCTAAGCAATATGACAATACAAATTATTGAAACAGGTCAACTTTACAGGATTTTGTGATTGTGATTGATTGCTTGGGTAACAGAGAGGGTAAGGAGAGAGAGAAAGGGACAGAGAGAGAGAAAAGAAGGAGGAGGAGGGGAAGGATTATGAGAGGAAGAAGGTGGAAGAGAAGGAGGGAGAGGAGGGGAGAGAAGGAAGAAGCAGAAGGAACATGAAAGAGAATGAAAGGGAAAGGGTAAGGGTAAGTAAGAGGGAGAGTTCAAGAGCAAGATGATAGATAGTGGTGTTTCTAAGAAGGACAATACTGGATGGGGTTCCAGAAGAGGAATGATGTAGCACACAGGTGGCAAACACAAGGGCCTCGGGCTGAATCTGGCCCTTCACCTTGTTTTATCTGGCCCAGCACCTTGTTTCTACCTGGCGGCAGTGCCAAGGTGCTTGCTGCTAGTTAAGGACTAGTTACATTTATACAGTTCTAAAATTACATTCTGCCCTTTAAAGGCAACCTTGAGGCTGACGTGGCCCCCAGTGAAAATGAGTTGGACACTCCTGAGTAACAGATATAAGCTCAGACTTTAAAAAGAGACCATCTTGATTTATAGCCCAGCTTTGCCAATTATTTTCTGTGTGAACCTGGGAAAGTCATTTAATGATTCTTTGCCCCAGTTTCCTCATCTTTAAAAGAGATAAAATAGTACCTATCTCATAGTTTTGCTACTGAGATTGAATAGAGTCATGAACATAAAATTATCAGAACCATGGCTCTCAATAACTACTTTATAAATATTAACTGTTATTATTCCTTTAGGGGGAAGAAGTGCACTTGTTCATGTTTGAGTATGCTGAAATTTTAGATGCCTGTGGAATATCCATGTGACAATGACAACATCTGTTTTTGCTTACCAGTATATTAAGATATACAATTTCAAATAAATATATACATGAGTGAATGCATAAGATATATAACAGACAATTAGATATACACATGAAGCCCATGGAGAAGCTAAGGATGGAGGTAATAAATGTGCTAATGTGGTCAATGGGGCTGGCAGACAGTTCCAAGGAAATTCTTGTAGGATGAACGGAATGTAAGACAAAGGATGGAGCTCCATGTGTCTTAGTTTGGGCTATTGTAAAAAAGCACTATAGACCAGGTGACTTATATATAACAGAAAATTATTTTTCACAGTTCTGGAGGCTGGAATTCTGAAATTTGGGGGCCCCAATGGTCAGGTGAGGGTCTGGTGAGGGTCTTCTAGGTTGCAAACTGCTGACTTCACATTATCTTCACATGAATGAGAGTTCTTTTGTAAGGGTGCTAACCACATTCATGAGGGCTTCACCCTCATGATCTTACCACCTTTCAAAGACCCCACCTCCTCATACTATCACATTAGAGGTAGTAGGATTTCAATATATAAATTTTGGGGGTACACAAACTTTCAGTCCATAACACTAGGAGACAGTAGCATTTCAAGGTGAGAGACAGCAGGAGAAAAGGAAAACAGACAGTGGACCAACAAAGATCAAATAAGAACCAGGATAATGTGATATCTAGAAGCTAAAAGAAAGTTGCTATTAACAAACTATAAAATGATCCCTGAAAGTATAGTCTTGAAAGTCACTATGATAGAGATCCACAATGTCAAGTGCTGCAATATATTCCAACATATTAGAATATAAAATTGCAAGCCATGCTTTGCCTCCCCATGAGATTTGATTCCAACCTCCTCTACACTACCTAAGCATATTACATATATGCTTACTTCTTTACTGTAAATGTGTGTCTTTCTTCCTACACTAGATTTTGAGTCACTTAAAAGATAATTGTTCATGGTATTTATTTGTATGAGTCTGATGTCAAGCACGGTGCTTGGAATATAATAGAAGGCTGGTTGAATGCATCTTAAATAAACTATATTTATTTTATATCAATAGACTATATTATATTGGGGACACGATTTTCTAAGGAAGAAAAATAAATGCATATCCTAATTCCTACAAGCTGAATGAGTGAAAGGAGGAGTCCAAAAATAAAAGGACATCTCTCATGTACTATATCGACATTTTGTTTTCACTTGCTTCCCTTATGGGGCTTTGGAGGAAATACTATCCTGATGTAAGTAAGTTTCAGAAGGATTAATTTTTTAAAACATAAACCTGGTGAAAACTAGCATATGAACAACTTATTTGAATTTTACTGACACTCAATCAAAAAGCATTTAATAGGTACAGTTACCAGTGACCTTTCAGACTAAATGAAGTAACCAAATTATACCTCCAAAACAGTTTACTCACTGGTGGTTTCTGTTCATATCACTATTCCAATGCTCTCTATTAGATTTTGATATCCCTATGGTCAGGACCCATAACTTGTTCATTTTTATATCCCCACTACCTAATACAGTAATTGACAACTAGTAGGTTTATGGTAAATATTCATTAAACTAATTGTTAGCTTTAAAACACTAATTGTGTATTAGAATTCAATGCAAAAGTAATAAATGGTGCAATTTTAAATGTCAGCCTTAATTTAGAATACCCTCTTCCTTTCTTCAGTAGTGTAGAAGAGAACAAAGCTGTGAGGTTGTTCACTTCAAATTTATGAAGAAAAGTTTACTCGAGTGCTCATGTGGGCTTATGAGAAAATAAAGGAAACCAAAAAACTGGTAAGAATGTGTTATAAAAAATGAATATATTGAAATATCTATGCAACATTCTTTTTTTTTCTGTACAATATTCTTAGAAGGGATCTTATAATTAATCCTCCCTGACCAATAACTCTTGCTTGAGGTTGCATGGTAGAGGTGTGGGAGATGTTGAAATGACTCAGTAGTTTTTGAAAGAAAGCTTATGTAATTGGTTGGTTTTGTTGAATATAAGTAATAATTACCTGAATGAATCCTACACGAGTTTAACTAATTTTAGTTGAATTTATGAAAAAAAATCAACCTTATAATAATTTGCATTTAAATCTAAATGACACTTGTTGAATGCGGAAGACCAATAACTCAATTTTAACACTTTATTTTTAAATTAATATAAGATGTTTTTATGTACTATTCTATGGGTTTTAACACATTTATAGATTTGTGTAACCACCACATAATCAGATACAGAATAGTTCCCTCACTTGCAAAACTCCCCTGGGTTCCGTCCTTGCAGTTGCATCTATCTTCTTTTTACCATAACCCCTATTAACCATTGATCTATTCTCCATTACTATAGCTTTATATATTCAAGAATGTTATATAGTCAAAATTATATTTATGTTCCCTTTTGAGGTTGGCTTCCTTCACTCAGCATTATTCCCTTGACAGTTATTCAAATTGTTGCGTGTTTATGTATGTCAATAGTTTATTTTTTGCTAATGTCTAGTATTCTATATAGATATACTACAATTTGTCCATTTACCCTTTGAAGACCATTTAGAATATATCTAGTGTTTAGACATTACAAACACAGCTTCATAAACATTTGGGAAAGGGATTTTTTTAGCATATTTTTCTGTTTCTTTAGGGTAAATTTCTTGCAGTGGAATTTCTGGGTTATATTATAAATTCATGTTCAACTTTATCTAAGCTGCCAAACTATTTTTCTCAATGGATGTACCATTTTGCATTCCCACCAGCAATAAATGAAAAGTCCATCTTCTCTGCACTCTCACCAGCATTTAGTATTGTCATAATTATTAATTTTATGTATTCTAATATGTTCATAGGACTATTTCATCATGATTTTAATTCACATTTACCTAATTACTAATAATGTAGAACATATTTTTATGTACTTAAGTATCATTTGTATTTCCTCCTTGGTAAATTTTGCCTGTTAGTGTTTTCCCATTTGTTAATTTGTTTTTTTTTGTTTTGTTACTGTTGAGTATAGCAAGTTCTTTCTATAGTCAAGATACAAGTCCTTTGTCATATATGTGATACATTTTCTGTGGCTTCCTTTTTTATTTTCTTAACAGTGTCTTTCTCAGAGCCAAAGTTTTTAATTTTAATGAAGTACAATTTAGCATTTTTTTCTTTTCCCTTTGCCACAACATAGATGGAACTGGAGAGCATTATACTAAGTGAAATAAGCCAGGTGTTAGAAGACAAATGCCATATGATCTCACCTTTAAGTGGAATCTAGTCTACAAAACAAACAAGCAAGCAAAATATAACCAGAGACATTGAAATTAAGAATGAACAGACAGTAATTAGAAGGGAGATGGGAGGGGATAATGGGGTGAAAAGTGGGGAGGTTTTTTAGGAACAACCATAAAGGACACATGGACAAGACCAAGCAGGGGTGGAATCAGGAGAGGGAGGTGAGGATGGCTGGGGTGGGGGGAAGAGATGGGGGGAAACAGACAACTGTAATTGAACAACGATAAAATTAAAAAAGAACATAACAGCAAAAAAAGATTATTTATTTGTTTTTAGACAGAGGGTAAGGGAGGGAGAAAGAGAGGGAGAGAGACATCAATGGTTGACACTTGCACGCTCCCTACTGGGGACCTGGTCAGCAACTCAGGCATGTGCCCTGACAGAATCAAACCAGCAACCTCTTTGTTCACAGGCTGACACTCAACCAACTCAACCACACCAGCTAGGGTTAGGCCCTTATAATATTTTTCACTTTCTTAAGTGATGTGCCTTTTTATCTTGGCTTTTCTTTATACTTCCTGGAGATGTTCAACAGTGGTGGTGAGCAAAAATGCACTCGAGTCAAAGTTCTGAAATCTTATATCTGTGTCTTTTTTGTATAATCTGTTTTTATATTGGATTGGCCAAAAACTTCATTTAGTTTTTTTTTCCAAGCAATGACTCTAGTAGTGATTAGGTGTCTTTAACTTTACTCAAAACAATTTGTTAGATTGTATTGTGACAGCTGTCTTATCAGTGTGCATTTAAAAAAACATCAAAGTTGGTGAATCTTTGTGCAGCCATTTTAATATTGAAGATGGAAGAAAATAGGTAACATTTTTGGCATGTTGTGCTTTTATTATTTCAAAGAAGGTAAAAATGCAACTGAAATGCAAAAGAAAGTTTTGTCCAGTGTATAGAGAAGATGCTGTGACTGATTGAACATGTCAAAAGTGGTTTTCAAAGTCTCTTCGTACTATTGACATTTTGGCCAAATAATTCTTTGCTGTGGGGCTGTCTTATGCATTGGAAGATTCTTAGCAGCACCCCTAGCCTCTACCCATTAGAAGCCAATCATGGAAAATAGCTGACATACTCAAAATATTCAAATCAATAAACACATTGGTGAAAATGAAAAAATGTGTCTTTTATTTTATGAAAAAAAAAAAGAAAACATACAGACTTTTTGGCCAACCCAATACTAGTCTGCAAGGTAGTAGGACCTGGAGTGTGAAGAAAAGTCTGGCCTACTGGTCTGATTGCTTTTCTCCTGTTTAGCTTGACCTTTCCCTTCTTCCACAAAGCTCCCTGTTCTACTCCCCACACCCACACCACCCCAAGGAGTAACACAGTTCATTCCTTTTACCCAAAAGTTGTCTCTGTGCCCATTTCTCTTTATCTTTCTGTTCATTCCTTGTCTCTAATACACACATCTTCCTGAGTGATAGGCAAAAATAATAGCTCAGTATCATTTGCAGCACTGCCCTTCTTATACCAGAAAATAAAAAAAAAAACAATGCCTAAATATAGAGTTGAAATTAGGAAGTATTCTTTTCAATTCTTGACTCACTCCATCATTTGGTTGCTGTGGGTACCTCAAGGAAATGCTCGACCTCTCAGTTTCCTTTGGTTCAATGAAGGCAATAATTCTTGTCTTGCCTTCCAGATGTAGGTGATTAATTAATGGTTGTGGAGTCCTTTGAAACCCAAAAAGGAAGCTGTAAAAGCTAATTATTCACAGTATTCACATAAGTTTTTAAAGTAATTTACACAGGAAAATAAATAGTTTGTATGTGGCATAGAAAACCATGAAAATTCACAGAAATTTGTCCACAAATTTACAAGAAGATGCTGAAAGAGGCAGGGAGCTAATTACTTCTATCCCCTCCCCTGCTCCACCCTGAAGATTTGTGCACTCTCTTCTAGGCTTTCTCGCAAACACCTTATACAAGCTGTTGATTAGTGAGATGCACTTGAAGAGGGACAGTGCTTTGGAGCCAGAGAGGACTAGTAACATACCTTTTCCACCATTTTGTAGCCATGTGAACTAGGGCAAATGACTCTTTACATGTTTTACCTTTCTATGCCTCAGTTTCCTTATTTTGTACAATGGCAACAACTGTTACAACACAGAACTGTCAGTTTTCATGTCTGCATGCCTGTGTTGATAATAGATCATTAAGAGTTTCAAGGAATTTTAATTTCCTTCTACTTTTTGGAAAGAAGGTGGAAGGAGAGGTCATATAGCAAAACTGCATGTCAGCTTCTCAGGTGACAGTTGCAACACACTTTAGTGTGAGGTAGAGCAGGTCAGGTTTAGTGCAAGCTTTGGGTCAGTGTTCCAGTATGACTTTCAACCACTTAAAGATAAGTGCCTCACACCAGACAAAATCCCCTTATTCTGAAATTGGACTCAATATTCATTATGTTCTAAACAAAGGAGAACATTATACTTGTGTATCTAAAACTGAGATATTCTTCCTTGAGCTCCAGAAACTAAAACAATAAACATGAGGATCTCCCAGGAGATGGAGTATCAGAGAAATACATGGTTTCTGAGACCACCTTTCTCAGGATACAGGTAAATGACAACAGTTTTCAAGACACCATAGCTACCTGAGGTGATGATGTGTACATTTTAAGGACTTTTTAATGCTACAGAGTCCTCAAGGTGATTAATTATCCCTCAGCATATAATCTGAATCTCCTGAGAGAAGGAAGCGATTAAACTAAGCCTCTGTAATGCTTCTCTGTTCTCAGATAAGGGCTGGGCTCAGGGGAGTAGTTTTGTATAATGTGATATATAGCAGAGAAACATTTCATCATATAATCACATTATATAAGAAAACAAATACATAATATCAACCAGGAAGAAAGGATTCCTTCTGTCATTTGTAAGGGAACTAATAAAAATATAACTTTTATGCATAGTTTATTCATAATCGTTATAAATCACTGTAACAATATTTTGTACTAAAAACAATGTTTTAAAATGTCAAATCCTGGGATCCAACCAACGGTAAGGTTTATTTTAGTGTTATATTGTAGGTATTTGTTATCAACATCCTCCATCAGAGTGGTACATTTGTTACAGTTCATGAACTTACACTGACACATCATTATCACCCAAACTCCCTAGTTTACATTAGGACTCACTCTTGGTGTTGCACATTTTATGGGTTTGGATAAATGTATAATGACATGTATCCACCATTATAGTATCATGTACAGTAGAATCTTTTCACTGCCCTCAGTATCCTCTGCATATCCTTACCTAGTCATCCCTCCCCATGATTCTGACCCTTGTCAACCACTGATTTTTTTGCTGTGTGCACACTTTTGCCTTTCTCAGAATGTTATATAGTTGTAATCATACAGTATGTAGCCTTTTCAGGCTGGCTTCTTTTATGTAGTAATAAGTATTTAAGGTCTTTCCATGTCTTCAGCATTTGAGAGCTCATTTATTGTCAGGGCTAAATAATATCTTATTATCTGCATGTATCAATCACAATAGATAATTCACATAATCAAGGACATCTTGGTTGCTTCTGAGTTTTAGCAATTATAAATAAAGTTGCTATAAACACACATGTGCAAGTTTTTGCAAGGATGTAAGCAGTCAACTCCTTTGTGCAGACAACCAGGGAGCATGATTACTGGATCATATGGCAAGAGCATGTCTAGTTTATAAGAAGCCACTAAACTGTCTCTCAAAGTGGCTGTACCATTTTGTATTGCCACCAGTAATGAATGAGAGTTCCTGATGCTCCACATCTTTGCCAGTGTATGGTATTGTCAGTAGTATTTGAGTTCTGGATTTGGCCATTCTAAAAGGTGCATGTAATGGTATCTTGTTGTTTTAACTTGTATATCCCTGAATGCAAAATGGACAACTTTTTGTATGCTTATTTGACATCCGTATATCTCTTTTGTTGAAGTGGCTGTTAAGGTCCTTGGCCCATTTTTTTAAATTGGTTGTTTCCTTATTGCTGAGTTTTAAGTATTTTTCAAATATTTTCAGGTAGCAGTCCTTTATCAGATATGTCTTTTGCAGAGACACGTATTTTCTCCACCTGTGACTTATCTTCCATTCTTTTCACATTGGTTCTCACAGAGCAGAAGATTTTACTTTTAATTAAGTCTATTTTATTAATTATGTATTTAATGGATCTCATCTTTGGTGTTGTATTTTAAGTCATTGCCATACTCAAGGTTGTCCAGGTGCTCTCTTATGTTATCTTCTAGAAATGTTATAGTTTTGCATTTGGAATTTAGGCATATGACCCATGTTGAGTAAATTTGTGTTAAGGGTATAAAATGACTCTGTGGTTAATGTGCAGATTTAATGAATTGTTGTTCCAACTCCTGACTTTTGACCATATCCATCTATATTGGTCTTATTACTCATCTGTAATTATCATTCTATTTGACTTATTTCCATGATTGATTCTTACCTGGTACTTACCTCTTTACATTCTCATAAACCCTAGCTCAATGCTATTCATGAACAAATATAATTTATATTGGATTTTTCATGATTTCATTAATGGTTACAAATGGTGCTGGAAACACCAAGATAAATAAAATATATTCTCTGTTATCCAAACAATAAATACATAAATATACATACAATTTCAACAAGTTATAAAGGTCATTGTAGAGAAGTGTACATAATATGTTAGAGCACAAAATTACTCACATAACTTTCTAGGGCAATCATGGAAAACAGCAGAGCAGGGGTCATTTCAAGCAAAGGGAAGAACATATGCAAATGCATTGGGAAATCTGTGGAGAATAGAGTGGTGAATTTGTGTGAGGATAGAGATTAGAGATGTTGGCAAATACTGAAGTTAGAAAGTAGGTTGGAAGAGACGAGGAAAACTTTTTAGGTCATTACTAATGAGTTTTGATTCTATCATATAGGAAATAGTTGTGCTGATAATATTGGAACTGGGGGCAAGGGCAAAAGACAGATAGTGGCACTTAAGCAGGTAGTGGCACAATCAGATATGTATTTTAGAAATATAAATGAATGAATAAATAAACAAATAAACAAACATCTTTCAGAAGGATAATTCCAGCTCTATATTCCTGCAGAATATTCTATAGATTAGGGCACTATTTTTTTAATTACTCTCCATTTTTGTCATACAATAACATGTATATGTGGCCCAGTTCTTGGAATTATGTGGTCATCTGTGTCATTGACAGATACCACAGACATGTAGATGTTTCATGCATAATGGTTCAAGAGAAACTGCCCAGATGTGACCATTTTGATGTAGAGAATTGATATTTCATAGGGCAACAAGTCTATTGAAAGTGACTTTAAGAAGTTAAATTTCAAAAAATGTGTGAGCATCAGTGGCCTCCATTATTAAGTTCTACAGAGGGACCCAGATGGACCCCTAACAGAAAGATGCAACATATTATTACAAACAGCTTTCTTAGGCAATAGCTTGGATGATTGCTGACTACTAATCTTTTTTTTTTAAAGAAACTAGAATGAATCTGGGAATTGTAGATTAGGCATCTGACTTTGATATTAGTAAGAGTAGATAAAGAAAATCTCCAAAGAGCAACTTCTTGAGTATAAACTTTAAGACTTGCCACCACCTTTTCTAGAAGACAAAATTATGTCTAACACAAAAGAGTTCTTGAAACACAGTAAATAAAACTATACTCCAAAGAAACAGTCAGGGAGTATATTCATATTTTCAATAAAAATTATAAAACTTTTAAAAATGCACTTTAAAAAGCTTTAAAAATGTGGCAATTACACTTGTTTCTATCTTTCCCTTGTTATTCACATGGCAAATCATTGTGAAAGGCAAAGTGCTGCACTTTATCTTGGAACAATTAAAATTTAGAAAATGATCCAAAACAGAATATTTTTAGATTTCTAAAGCAATATTGCTTGTAGGGTCCCAAACCCCTCAGATTACAGACAATGTTATTAAGGCCCAAAGTGAAGAAATGATTTGCTCAATGTCATATGTTGCCAGAGACAATTCTCCATATCACATGCCATCTACTAAGTCTTGTTTTCCAGGCACTGTGCCAATATACTTTAAGGTATATTATCTCATTATTAACTCCTTTACACATATGGAATGAAGCCTTAAAACAGGATTATGTTGCCCAAAGTAACACAATTTCTTTCTTTTTTTTTATTTATTTATTTTTAGAGAGGGAAGTGAGGGAGAGAGAGAGAGAGAGAGAGAGACATCAATGTGCGGTTGCTGGGGGACATGGCCTGCAACCTAGGCATGTGCCCTGACTGGGAATCGAACCTACACAATTTCTTTTTAATGCAGACTTAGGTTCCAAACTTTGGTTTGTCTAATTTCAAGGCCTCTACTTTTATTCATAATGATATATTTCTTATCTAGACTAGATTGCTATTATTTTTTCTACTATACTCTCTCTTATGTTACCAGAAACTGATTTTAATAATTGAATTATGACAAACAGTAACTAATTGAGTTTATATACTTAACCCTAGAATCACATATAGATTATGTGAAGGGGATAACAAAAATCTGTAGACTGTTGAAAAAAATCAAGCAATTCCTTTTTTGTGGTTGTGAGATCATTATGCCAACAAAGTGTTTGCACCTTGATTTGAAGACATGGATGGATATAGAGCACATTATATCACCGTAATAACTGTATGGTTACCTAAGTGGCCTAACTGAAGGAAAGACTCGAACAGTCTATTAAATGGGCTGAACATGCTCTTTCCTGTCTTTTCAAACATTATGAACTGATCTCATAGTTTTTCATTCATTTAGACTTATAACAGCACTTAGATAGTATGTAATGCAATCAATAATAAATAACAATTATAGCCCTGATTCAGGGTCAATATCAGTGCATATATTTACTAATCCCTCTACCCATTTTCCTTCTCCATCCTTTCTTCTGTACAGTAGCTAGAGTAACCTTTTAACTATGCAAATCTGATCCTGTTACTCTCTATCTTAAAATCTTTCCAACAGTTCCTTCATGTTCTTCAGTATATAGTCCAGGTACCAGGGTTTAGTTATCACTGCCTTAAATATAACCCAAAACTCAGTGGCTTAAAAACACATGTTATTTTGTATCATGATTTTGTATGTTGCTTGGGTAATTCTTCTGTAGGTCTAACCTGGGTTCATTCATATGGCTGCATTCAGCTAGCAGATCAACTTGAGGCTGAGCTCAGATCAAGACTGGATTACTTGATTTATTCCTTGTGGTATTTTATCTTTAAGAAACCTAGACCTGAAACTGGATCAAAACCAATGCTACTGGAGCCTGTTTGGCTGTGAGTGAAACATAAAAGAGAAAAGACGTACCCACAGAGGCCTAGCCTATGAGACAGGATAGTGGTTCACAAACAAACTTGAATATTCAAGAGGGTTTGATAAAATGCACGCTGATAATCTCCACTTTCAGAGTTTCCTATTCAGTGAAAATGAGTGGGGCCAAGAGTTTGTTTGTCTCTCAAGTTCCTAGGTGAATCTGATGTAGTTAGTTTGGAGGACAATACTTCATGAACCTCTGAGCTAAGACATAGAAGCTCCACGAGTATAAAGCTAGCAAAGTACATTTTTCTAAAGAACTTCAGCAGAAGTGCTTTAACTTTGGCATCATTGCAGAAGATGGAACAGAAGACTTTAAATATGCTTAGATCTTTCCCCCTATAATTATTTCTGTGTCTCCAACACCTATCTTGATGATCCCTAGTAGCAGGAAATATTTGTTGAACTGACCTATATGTTATAGCTACCTTAATAAGGACACTCCTATGACTTATAAGAAAGAGTATCCATAATAGAGAGGATAATAGGAGGAAGAAAGGAAAAGATGCTAATTAGGAGAAGTAAGGAAAACAATTTGTGTGTATGTGTATACATATTTTGAATATTTTGAGTGGTTCAGGAGGGTTTTAAAAGATAGGAACTTCAAGAAACCTACAGAGTTTGTTAACACTGGGTACCTTAAATAGAATCACTATCATACACATGGAATTCAGAAACTGCCCTGAGAGCTTATTCAATATCTCTTGGTAGCGGCCTCCCTGAGAAAACCCAGTTGAAATAATTTATGCCACTATAGGTATTGGTTAGGGTGAATGTTTGCTTCTCTCTTTGCTTAACTTCATTCTATCACAGAAGTGGAGTTTTATTCTCCAGTTTGCTTATTGGATTTGTTCTGTCATGAAAGGTCAGAAAGCAAACTAGTTTCAAATGTCAATAGATGTTTAAAATATTTCATTTCAGCAAGAGTTTTCCACCTGATCTTAACTATCAAACACTGAGCTTTGCAAAAGCTAACTATTTTGCTGTGCTGAAGGCATATCAAATCCCCTGGGCTCTTACCCTCTCATTGATCAGCTTAATAGATCAGGCTATAAAAGAATTAATTAAAGAACTGAGAGCTGTTAGGAAAACAACTGCACATCATGCATTTATGACTGATGATATTGTGGGTGTGAACAGATAGTTAGGGTTCACTGTAATTCAAGGTGCACCTTGACCAACATGGGATAATTAAATACATCTGGGGACTCTTTTCCTAAGATTCAGAGCTTCAAATTCAAATACCTTAATCTTTGATATTCATACTCATACCAATTGCTAATAGATAAGAAAATGCATGTTTGTCCTTTTTTCCCTGGTAGGGCCTGTTTTTACCTTAATTAACCTTTATTTCCTCTTGATGTATATATCATTGCTAGTTTAATTGGAAATACTTATTAATTGGCAACTCTATTATTGTCATTCTTGACTTAAAGAACACATATTTTCCTATAAAATGGGTTTGAAGATAAAGTTGTAATAAAAAGCATGCTTTTGTGTCTTTTCCTTTCATTCATTTGTGATATACTAAAAATGCAAAATCTTTTCCTCATTTGAATTTTATTTAAGACAGTGGATATTCTTTTTTTTTAAAGATTTTATTTATTTATTTTTAGAGAGGGAAGGGAGAGGGAGAGAGAGAGAGAGAGAGACATCAATGTGCGGTTGCTGGGGGACATGGCCTGCAACCCAGGCATGTGCCCTGACTGGGAATCGAACCTGCGATGCCTGGTTCACAGCCCGCGCTCAATCCACTGAGCTACGCCAGCTAGGGCTGGATATTCTTTTTTAAAAAAATGATCTAACTGAATTTTTTAAAAGATTTTATTTATTTATTTTTAGAGAGGGAAGGGAGGGAGAAAGAGAGAGAGAGAGAAAGAAATATCAATGTGTTGTTGCTGGGGGCCGTGGCCTGCAACCCAGGCATGTGCCCTGACTGGGAATCAAACCTGCGATACTTTGGTTCACAGCCTGCGCTCAATCCATTGAGCTACACCAGCCAGGGCAAGACAGTGGATATTCTTGTTTTATTATTAGTGTTCTGGCAAGATTATTTACTTTAGCTGTCATTTAAAAATATATAAGTCTAAATTAAACATTGCAAGGACTTTGGAGATGATAACTAGATAATCATCTATGTGAGATATGATTAAAAACTTAATCACAACATATTTTATCAATACTTTTGCTAAATATGTTATGAACAACATTAATACCATGCTCTGATATTTACCTTTACTACACTATTGTCTGCAAATAATATTTCACATAGAAATTAATGTAGCTTAGTAGTATTTATGGCAAATAAATAATTCTTATTAAATATTATTGTTAAATATTAATTGGTTGGGAGACCTGAAATCTTCAAGAAGACTTCAATTACAAATTTGAGTTTCACAGTGAAAAAGTGGTCCTCCACTCCAGGAACCACTGTCTTTTTTATTTGTAACAATTAACACCTTTTTTTAAAAATTTTTGTTAGATACATGTGTATCTTGAAATTATTTACCAAAGACATTACATTAATTCATTAATTATGTCTTGATTAGGACAATAAAAGAAAAAGTTAATCAAAAAGTTGACTGTCAGTAAACACTACTGATCAGCACAAAGTATCTTGTTAAGCACCTTTCATGACAAAAGAATAAGAGCAGTTATATGATAGAAAGAGCCTGGGTTTCAGTATCAGAGATTTCTGATTTCATTTCTGTGTTCTTACCTGTACAAATGTATGATCTTAGGCAGATAATCTTACTTCCGAGCCTCAGTTCCTTTATCTGTAACCTGACAATAGCAATTTCTTTGTCCTAGGTATCTTAGGAGAATAACATTTAGCTTGGGGCATTAGAAATAAGCACCAAATGACTGGAAACCATTACTTTTATTATTGATCTAAGGAAACATTTACTTTCTCTAAGCATCATTTTATTCTCTTTTAATAGTGAATTCATAACATCCCCTTGCTGGGTAATTAGGAAGATTATTAGTGCCTCATAAACATAATCTATATGCCTGGCACATATTAGGTACTCATTAATGATAACAACTGTGTTGTTTACTACTAGTACTTTAGTTGAAATTCATTTATTTAATGTTTGCTCTATGTTACAATTTAGGTGCTAGTGATAACATGGTGAATGACCCACACTAGATCTCTGCCTCAATGAGATGAGTACTGAGTCAGGAACAGACATTGAGCACCTGAATATAAATGGGAAGAAGGTTGTTTCTGTGAAATCGAATCTACTTGGGAGAGGATCAGGGGAAGCTTCCTTGAGATGAAATTTCTATTGAGACTCAGAGCGTAAGAGGAATTAGCTAGGAAAATGAGCAGTATAAAAAGTTTTGTGAATGGACAGCAGTGGAAACTTAATCAAGCCTGACGTAGTCAGGGAGGGCTTCCTTGAAGGAATCAAATGTAAACCTAGAACTGAAATATGAGTAGGAGGTAGCAGCATGAAGTGGGGACTGCATGGTATTTGAAAACAAGGGAAAGATACAAGGCTTATACTTTTGAAGTGGCCTTTGTAGGCCTTATTGAACTGTTCAAGCTCTCCTCCCACCATTCTTCCCTCATTCCCAGTGCTGGAGCCACAGTGAACCCTAGCATAGTAGTCACAAGGCAGGTTTGGGAGCCTGCTACCTAGTTTAAGATCCTGGTTCCCCCATTGACTAGTAGCATAATTTAGGCAAGTTACCTAACTTCTCTGTGCCCCACCTTATTGACATGTAAATGGAGATAATAAAGTAATACTTCTCTCATATGGCTGTTAGAAATAAGCAATTTACTTCATTTTTTATCAATCCAATGTTAACATATGCATTTTATTTATTTTTCTGCATAACTGATTTATTTTTTATTGTTGTTCAAGTAGTTGTCTTCATTTTCACCCCACCACAGGCCCCCACCTCCCCAACCCAACCCTACCTCCCACCCTCATACCTAACCCCTTTGACTTTGTCCATGTGTCCTTTATACATGTTGCTTGATGGCCCTTCCCCTCTTTTCCCCCATTATCCCTCTCCCCCATCTCCTCTGGTTACTGTCAATTTGTTATTTATTTCAGTGTTTCTGGTTATATATTGAATAAGCAATTTATTTTTTATATCATTTTACAAATGAGGGATTGTATTTTTAATTTTTTTTACTGTTGTTCAACTACAGTTCTCTTCATTTTCCCCCCACCACTGCCCGCACCCCACCCATCCCCACCTGACACCCTCGATCCTACAGGCCTATTGGCTTTTTCCATGTGTCCTTTATACATGTTCCTTGACAACCCTTCCTCCTTTTTCCCCTCAACTTCCTCCCCTCAAACTGACAGAATTAAGTAACTTAATACATTGAAAACATTTAGAATAGTGACTAGTACATAGTAACATTCAATCAATGTTAATGTTGTTATGATTAATTTATGTATTCAAATATGTCTTGCTGTCTTCACATGTTCTTCCTTCTTGGAATTGGCTTTCTTTCTCTTCTTAACCTACCTATTTGAAGTGTTATCCACACCTGAAATCTCAGCTGCATATTGAAATCCTGAGAGTGCCTCAAATGACCTAGTATGAATTTGAAGAGCAAGAACAGAAGGGAATTAAGACAAAGTATGGAAAAATCCTACCATTTGAGGTTCTGGGCAAGAAAGAGAAGCTACTTAAAGAGCCTGAAATGAAGTACCTGAGAAACTGGAGGAATATCAAAAGAAAACGGTATCATGGGAAACACTGGAAAAAAGGCTTGAAGGCAAATGGGTTGTTACCATTGTTCACTGTTGCTTAGACTCCAAGTTGTATAAAATCAAAAAATAGGGTCACCCATTGGCTTTAGGCACTGGGAGATTATTGCTGCCCTTAACAAGAGCAGTTTCAGTGGTACAGAGTGATGGAAGAGATATAAGAGTAAATTAAAGAATTATTGAAAGCTGAGAAGAGAAATATATATGATGCTACACCAAGAGCATTAAAGGTAATTAATTACACTATTGATCTTAAAATTTCACTGCTGCTACTGTCAATGTATCTTAAGAAAATCATTAGAGATTCTTATAAATATTTACATTCAAGAGCAGTCAGAACTTCATTTCTTTATATATAAGTAAAACTATCTTCCTAATTGTATGCCAACAAGAAAATAATATTCTATACCTACAATAGAAATGCTGCCATAAATTTCATAGTTTCAGTAAACATTACATGATATGGATAAATGTTAATGGCATAATTTGAGTTAAAAAAAAGAATCCATTCACATAGAGCATTTTTAAAATTTTTCATGAGTGCATAGATAAGTAGGTAGGTAAGGGCTAGAATAAAATAAATGTAAATATTAACACTGAAAAATTATGAAATAGCATAGTTTTAGGTAGAACTAGACTCTGTGATCACCTTTTCATTTTAAAGCAATTGTTCTGAATTGCGAGTCAGGCCCATGCTCAGATGTTTTACTCCCCACTATTCACTTTTAAATCCCAAGCAACAATCCAATCCCCTTCCTGATAGTGAAAGACAAACATCAGCAAACTGTGTGAGCTTGGCTGTCCCTTTATTATTCTGTACTGGGTGGCAAAAGGAACATGACTATACAACTAACCTTCACTAGTTGCTTTTATACCTACACCTTCTGGTTCTTTGGGAGATTTAAAAATGCTTTTTCATTTCATTTTCTTAACTCTAGTTTATTGAAGGTAAACAAACTACTGGTGTTTATGGTCATTCAAACTTTTCTCTCTATTTTTTTTTTCCTAGTTGGAGAAAAATGATAAACTATTTTTCTCTTCTGCTTAGGGTAAAATACCAGTGCAGTTGAATTTTCACCAAAGTGAAAGGCATCACTGAGCCATTTATTTCCTCATGAGTTGTTCTACTTTAAAAAAAAAAATTGTTAAGTTTGTTGGGGGTGATATTGGTTAGTAAAATTATATGGGTTTCAAGTGTAAAACTCTGTAATCATTATCTATCAAGTCAAATCTCCTTCCATTGTGATTTATTTGGTCCCCTTTACCCTTTACTACTCCCATTTTCCCTCTGGTAACCACCATCCTGTTGCCCGTGTCTGTGAGCTTTCAATTGTCTGTATGTCTTTCTTTTTCAAAAAATTTTATTTTAATTGTTGTTCAAGTACAGTTTTCTGTCTTTTACTCCCATCCCAGCCCACCCACCCATCCTTCCCCACCTCCTTCCCATTTCCACCCCCCACCATTTTTTGTCAATGTGTCCATTATATTTGTTCCTGTAAACCCTTCCCCTTTTCCCCTGAAATTCTCCCCCTCCCCTCTCATCACTGTCAGCCTGTTCTCTATTTCAGTGTCTCTGGTTATACTTTGCTTATTTGTTTTGTTATTAAGGTTCTTGTTAAAGATGAAATCATATGGTATTTTTCTTTCACCACCTGGCTTATTTCGCTTAGTGTAATGCCAAGTGCTGGAAGCAACCTAGGTGCACATCGGTAAATGAATGGATCAAAAAACTATGGTACATTTTATGGAATTCTATGCAGCAGAAAGTAAGAAGGAGCTCCTACCGTTTGTGACAGCATGGATGGAACTGTTTGTATGTCTTGTTTGTTCATTTGTTTCTTTCAGTTTTATATCCCACAGATGAGTGAAATCATATGGTTTTTAGCTTTTATTCTCAAGATCCATCCATATTGTTGCAAATGGCAGTATTTCATCTTTTCTGGTGGTTGACTAGTATTTCATTGTATATATGTGCCACATTTTCTTTATCCAATCATGTTGAGCCTAATTTAAATATTGGGTAGAATTCTCCATTGTAACCATCTAGGCCTAGATATTTCTTTTTTGACTAGTTTTAAATTATGAATTTAACATCCTGTATGTGTATAGGGTTATCCAAATTATCTATTTTATTTTTATGAATTGTGGTAGTTTGTACTTTTTGCAGAGTTAATCCATTTCACATAAGTTGTCAAATGTTTTCCAGTTTGTAGTGATATCACTTGTTGTCTTCCTTATGTTTGTAATTAGTGTCTGATGAGTATTTTCATCATGTATAGGGTTCTGGATTGACAGTTCTCTTTTATCAACACTTGAAAAATTTTGTGCAATATCTTTCCAGCCTATGTAATTTCTGATAAAAATCCACTGTCATTCAAATTGTTTCTCCCCTATACTTACGGTGTTATTTTTTGCTGGCTGCTTTCAAAATTTATTCTTTGTCTCACATTTTCAGAGTATGATGTGCTATGTTGTGGATTTATTTATAATGTATTTGTATTTGTCCTGTTTGGAGTTTGCTCAGCTTTTTGATTCTGTACACTTATTTATATCTCTTGACAAATTTGGGAAATTTTCCACCCATTCTTTTCTTCTCTTCTTTTAGGTCTCCAATGATATGAATGTTATATATATATATATATATATATATATTTGTTAGTTTCTGAGGTTCTGTTGATTTATATATTTTAAGTCTATTTTCTTTCTGTTATTTATATATAATAATTTGTATATTGTTCTATATGAATGTTTACTGATTATTTTCCTTTATCCCCTCAACTTGGCTATTGAGCTCATCCACCAAATTTTATCATTGGTTTTTGTATTTTTTAGTTTTAAAATTTATGTTTGGTTCCTCCTTACATCCTCTGTTTCTTCACTGAGAATTTTAATATTTTCATTTGTTTCAAGTGTTTATGCAAATTTTTGTTGAAGCTTTTTATGATAGCTTCTTTAAAATGTTTGACAAATAATTCTCACAATTCTATATTTTAGTGATGATATCCATTGATTTTATTTTTTTCATTTAAATTGAGATTCTCCTAGTTCTTTATATGATAAATGATTTTTGATCAAAATATTAGTCTCTTGTGTATTATGTTGTGATATTCTGGATCTTATTTAAACTTCTATTTTAGATAGGTTTCTCTGATTCTGCTGTGGCAGGAGGCGTGACACTACCTCCATATTGCCAGGTGTAGGTAGACATTGAGATTGTGTATTTAGCCTCCATGGAGACCTAGGGAGGGGAGATCTTCTTTTTGAGTGAGAGGAGTTTCAATTTGCCACTGGGCCTCTATGGATACTTCCCTGATTGGGAAGTAGAGTACCTCATTATTTCTCTCCTTGTAACCTCCACTAATAACACTAAAGGGGGTGGTCTCATTCCCTCTGGGTTATGGTGAAGTCCCGACAGTCCAGGAGTCATCTCCAAAAATCACTCCTGCAGGGAGTTGCGGGGTAACTTGTTATTGCAAGGTGGGAATATAAGACCATGCTTTCAATGTACTCTTCACTGACACTTTTGGAACTGGAGATCAACACCACTTGTCAGGGATAAAAATCCTAACTGACTCCTTGAACTTTTCTGGCACCATACCTGCCTACATGTTAGGGAACCTTGTTACAGTTTAGTAAGGGTGGAAGCCAAGGATCCCCACTTAGCCTTTGGTGGCTTGGGTGGATGTAGAGACATTTTTAATGGGTGGTTTGCTGCAGCAGAGTATTTATTTTATAAAAGTTGTCTGTCTTCATAGTTTTCCTCTTTTCTGGTCCTTTGATCATGGGGAGCAATATTTTACTTTAGCTCTTTTTGTCTGTGCCTGTTGGCATTTCCAACTTGTTACCTTCTTTAGTTGCAAGGCTAGGATATATAATGAATATATAAAAAGAAACTGGAAAAGTTACTAACATTCTTTCTTGGGGTTTGAGCTCCCTAGCCAGTGTTACTTACCTTCTACTAGACTCTGTATCTTTCAAAGTAGTCCTATGTTTATTTTATATATAATACTCAGTATTTTTAGTTGAAGTTAGCAGGAGCAAGAGACATATCTATTTCATCTTTCAGAGAAGGGAGTGACTTTCATATATATTTAAAAATTTAATTTTGACAACTACTTCAAATTAAAAATGAGAATTGTTCAGACAAGGGAACCAAGATGCAGAGCATTTAAGTGAGTTTCAACTGTTGAATCACTGTCATTTACATATACATTTTGCCAAGACACTCATCATTCTTATGTTCATGATTTTAACTTCTGCAACATAATCTACTTTTCCTTAGTTTCTTCAGATTAAGGCTGCGTAACAGAGTTCTTGGTATCTCTTACGCATTGTTTAGTAGCTTGTGCGTATGTCAAGTATTTAATAACTATTAAAAAACAGAATGAATACATTCTTATAATTTCATTATTATTTTTGGTTAATTTTATTAATCATTTTATCTGGATTGCTGACAAACATGTCTTTTAGTTTTATACCTTGTACATAGTCCGACATGAATAGTGGTTTAAGAGGCTATACCAGGGCATCCATGGGGTCCTATGGTGGAAATATCTGCTTATTTAAAAACTGGGTACCTATATAATTCAGAGTCCCTTTGAAATTTTGTAGATCAGAAAATCAGGGTAGGCATGAAATGGTATTTCTGGAAGTAAAGATTTGTGAGCCTTTTCTTGGTTCATAGCAACTTGATTCAGCTTCACCCATCACCTTGAAGTCAGCCTTCCAACAATCACAGGCACTAATAGCATTTTCTTCCTTTCATTGATTTTTCAAACTGAATGCACAACCTTCCTCTGACTGGCACATGCTATTGTGCCATGCTGCAGTTCTTTCTGGTCCCCTCTATTACCCTGTGTGATGCTACTCAAATCCCTAATTACCCTTCTGGATACTGCAAAGACAGCTAATAAAAGGATTTTGCAGGCTCAGACTGCCATGATACTTTGGCAGCTACATGTTCTTTCACCATTGTGATGTCAGGCCCAACATATGTTTGCTGGTACACCTGTTGTTTCTAGTACAAGTATCTTTCATTTTTCTAAATTATGCTTTACGGTGTTTTAATATAACATTTCAGAATGGTGATTGAATCAATGTGACACACTAACATGCCTTAAGCTCAAAAACATTTTGATCATACACTTAAAAGTGCACCTCAATTCATATTGATCACATGGGCTCTATTTTGTTAAGCTATAAAAAACAGGTCCATTGATTTTTTTTTTGTGAATAACAAGGAACAAACTCTACAGAATCATACAATTATGTTGACAATGGTAGAACACGGTAATATTGGCTTTGATCTGTCATGACAGTTGTTCCTGGAGGTGGCCTAATCTTGACATCTTGAATGTACTGCTGTTTTATTTTAGATGACCAGTTAACAAATTTCCAACTGAATTCCCTCTTTCCTCACTGTGTTGTTAATCATAATTATAATAAATATTAATTTCCTAAGCAATATGTACAATGGGAAAAGTATGTCATTTGGGACAAAACAGATTTTTATTTAACACTCTTACTTTTAGTTATGTGTCTTCAGGTAAGTTATCTCAAATATCTGGGTCTGAGTTTTCTAATCTATGAAATAAACATAATAAATACAAATTTTAAAGGAATTAATCTAGTTCCTGGTAATTGGGGTTTAATATATGGTAGACAATGAAAAATTCAATGTCATAAAATCTTGGTTGATATAAATATTATATGTAACCTTTATTGAACTATGTGTAAGATACTGTGAAAAAGCTTTAAATAAATTATTTTGTTTAATCCTCTTAAGAACTCTATGATGTAAAAACTACTATTACTTCATCCTCAGTTAAATAAACCCAAACACATAGAGTAGGCATGATGTAAAAGGTTATATAGATAGTAACTGACAGACCCAGGGTTCAAATGCAAGTCCATCTAACTTACCTTCCAAGTCCATGCTATTCAGATATACATTGTACCATCTCTTATCAGCCTGAATACATTGTTATTTGCTTTACCTCAATCACAAAGTTCTTGGGATTGTGCTAAAGTTAAAGCATCAACAGATTTTAAGTGGTAGTAGGAAAAGCATGGCAACAGTTTTCCTCACCTGTTACAAGGGATAAAAATAAACATTGTATTGAAAAATAACATATCCATAAACTTTAGGTATTCTAAATATTATTAACTTAGTATCTAGAAATTTTAATCACTGTACTTATTGGGCTGGTACCTGATGGTGTAATATTAAGAAGTTATTTTTTATAGCACACTGATAGACTGGATAGGAGAAATGAAGATGGCAGTATATCTTTGAAAATATGCCTTAATGAATACACTAAGTATATCTATGTTTCCATAAGTTTATGACTTCATTTTCACAACATCTGCTTTCATAAAAGCTATAGTTAGCCTCTGCTTTCTGCTTTCTAATAGGACAGCAAACTAATCTAACAGATTACTTGTTTTGTCTGGGTCAATGGTATCCTAATGGATGAGGGTTGTCCTCATTCAAGCATCATTTTAATAGTTTCAGTTGCTATGGAAAGCTAATATGAGAAAGATTTTGTGCAGAATCCAAAAGTTATAGCTTTTATATTACTGCCAATCTTTTTGATTCTTTGGACAAGCTCTGTCGACAGTTCAGAAACATTTAAGCAATATTTAAATAGGTAGTTTGGAAATAAATATTCATTTTAAGGTTTTGGCCAGAAGAATAATGTGGGAACTACCTGGACAGCAGCCTTTCTTTGCTCCATTTTGACTCTCAGACATAACATATGTGGATTAGCACAGGTGAAAGTACTGAACACACTACTAATTTTGGACCATTAGTGGGAATTAGGTAAATAAAAATAGAGAACAAATATACATGATATAAAACCTCCTTAGAAACTAAAGAATTAATTTCCTCTCCCTGCATCATTTATCGTAATGGTTAAACTTTTTCTGAGTGGATAGAGTAAACTTTCTGCTCTTTAATTTTCTCCTCCCATCCACTATTGAAGATCACAGTGAGTCCTCTAAGCAATCAAAAGGCAGCCATAGAGAAAGAGTGAGTATGCACCCTCAATTACTTGTCTTTAGGTTATTAACCATTGACTATGTATTTTTCTCTGACCTTTTAATGACCACTTTTATTTCAGAACTTTGATTCTTATAATTTTATTTTTTGTATCACCAAATAATCATAATGATAGAATTGTTTTTTATCCCCATTAAATATGATGCTATTTTACTAAGCATTGTCTTTTAAATTCCATATTTAAAAGAAGTCAGTATTTCATGTATCTTTCTTTACCTGTTTTATTTTTCAAGGTATGTCATAAGACAGGACTGATGCTTTTGATCCTCTATGTGTCTGGGGATATGGTACAAAAGCAAAGAAGTAAAAGTGGGATGGGAGTCATAAAACACTAGAGATTCAAAATTTCAAAAAGTGAAATATTAACTTTCCATCTTTATAAATAGATATTTAAGTTCCTATGTGGAGATTTTTATCGTTTACACTTTGGAACATCTACCAGATAATTTGCATTCTTTGTTTTCATCATATATTCTTTTCATAAGAATTAAATGACATAGAAAATTTATTTTTTTTCAATTATAGTTCACATTCAGCATTATTTTATATGAGTTTCAGGTGTGCTTCACAGTGATTAGACAACCATACACTCTACAAAGTGTTTTCTGTGATACCTCTAACACCCACTTGGCACCACACACAGGAAAAATTTTTATAAGCATTAAACAGATATTTATTGAGAATCTAGTGTATTATAGTTGCTATGGGCATACAACTAAAGTAGACTACATGTTTTCTGTTCAAAGTACTCAGAAAAATATGAAGAAAGGTAACTATACACATAAAAAGAAACTAAGAAATACGAGACCAGCTGTTACATATGTGAATGTAAGTTGCATTTAATCAGTAGCCTTCCAATTCAAGTACAGCAAAGAATGTCTCCTGAAGATCCCTGCCACTGTAGAACAACTAATTCCATGTGAAATTGTCTTCCGGATTCATTGTATTTCTTAGTTGAAGGAGTTCTTCTATGTTTCTTTCCCACCAAAATATATGATCTGAGTTCAGTATGTGTAGAGTTGAACAACAAGCAAGTAAAAAAAAAGAGAAAAAAATGGAAAATTGTCTTGATTAAAAATGTTGACATCAGCAAGGAGTAAGACAAGCCCTGGAACAGAGTCAAGAAGACTGAGTTGGGCCTAAGTGTCCTAAAACACATTGGGAGCTTCTGAAGGGCTAATGTGGTCCCATATTCATAGCATCTGTAGGCTCTAATTAAAAACACAAATCCCCATATATAAAAATCACTTCCAATTTATTTTTTGGTTCTTATATTTTAATAAACATTGCCTAGCACAAGAAAACAATACATAATGAATGAGAACAGGAATACTAACACCATATTTAAATTTCAAGGGAATTTTATGTTAAAATTTTCTGATACTAAGTATAAAATAACTCTTCAGGACATATCTAAGGAAATCAAAGTATGAGAGACTATTAAAAATAACTATGAGTATTTGAAATTGAATGCAAAAGAAGTTGTAGACATACAAACAATATGTATTTGAATAAAAAGTGACTAAGAATAAATTGAATAGCAGAACAGAATAGCAGAGTAGAACAGAAAAATTAGCTTTGGGGAAGATAGTTTTGGAGAAATTACATGGAATGCAACAAAAAAACAAAATTCAAAATATGTCAGGTTAAGCAATATGAGGGATAGAATGTCTAATACAAGTCTCACTGAACTAAAAGTAGAAATATAGAGAGATACTGAAAGATAAATGTTATAAATAATAGTTTAGAGTTTTTCAGAACCAATAAAAAACATACATCCAAATAATCAATAAGCACAGAATGCATCCAATCAAATTA
The DNA here is from genome assembly GCA_004024845.1 of Tonatia bakeri. Classification (NCBI taxonomy): domain Eukaryota; kingdom Metazoa; phylum Chordata; class Mammalia; order Chiroptera; family Phyllostomidae; genus Tonatia; species Tonatia bakeri. Next base: position 28,396 of record PVIA01003609.1, on the reverse strand, counting down.
ATTAAAAGCAATAAACACAGAAACAGCAGGAGGCAATGGTAAACCACTACTTCAGTTTCTTTTCTTATTCCTTTGTTTTGTTTTGTTTTATCTTGAAAATCTTATGACAAGACAGCCTAAAATGAAACATAAGATAGTGCTGAAAGATGAGAGTCCCACATCAGAAATCACTTAAATTGTTACTAGGAAATAGCAAAGAACAAATACCACTATCAACTAATGGAACAACTAGACCAAAGCTGAAGGACTTCTAGTTGCTGATGTGCCTAAAAGGGAGAGGAAAGTACAATGTTTCATAACACCTACAAATGGAACATGGAATGTAAAAAGCATGAGCCAAGGTAAACTGAAAATTATAAAGTGAGAAAAGAAACAAGGTAATTTAATACTGAAGTAAGACATACCACAGGTAGTTAAGAATGATTATACAAGGTCTGACCAAGTAATATCAATCATATTTTTGGAAAACCTATTAACATAACCATTATTCAAGTCTATGTCCACCTACAGAGGCTGAAAAAGATAAAATTGAAAGCTTTTACCAAAGTATCCAAAAAGAAATTTATGACACAACAAAACAAGGCATGCTGAAAATTATAGGTGACTGAAACACAAAGTAGGATGTAAAGCACAATCAAATCTCATTGGAAAATTTGGAGTATGGATCAGAAATGAAGCAAGGGGTCATAGATTTCTGCAAGGTCAAGAAATTGTCTACCACAAACACATACTTTAAACCATAGGTGGCAAACACAAGGCCTGAGGCCCGAATCTGGCCTTATATCTTATTTTATCCAGCCCACCACCTTGTTTCTATCTGGTAGCATCACTGAGCTCCTTGCCCCTAGTTAAGGAGAAGTTAATTTATACAGTCCTAAAGTTGGATTCAGCCCTTAAAAGGCAACTGCAAGGCTGATATGGCCCCCAGTGAAAATGAGTTTGACACCTCTGCTTTAAACAAATGAACAGGTGACTGTAAATATGGACAGCACCAGATATTGAATATGGATGTAAAACAGACTAAGTTATTGGATTGGAAACAGGATATGGAGAAGTTGTATTCTCTCTGCCAAAACAAGACCAAGAACAGACTCTGTACTGACCCATGAACTGTTAATTTCAAACAGTAGAGTAAAGCTGAAGAAGAGAAGACTTCTGGCCAAGATGGAGGCATTGATAAACATGCTTGGCCTCACACAACTATATGAAAAATATGCATTTAGACTATAAAACAAATATCACCCAGAACCATCAGAAAGTTGAGCTGTATGGAAGTCTGGCAACCAAGGATTTAAAGAAGCTACATTCATCCAGACAGGTATGAGGAGAGGGGTTGTGGAGAGAGGTAGAGAGCTGTGGGAGTAGCATGGAGAGACAGAGGAAAGAGGTGGCTGACTGGGCAGTGACACATTTATGTGTGGCAGGTAAAAATCAAGAGGGATACCTCGGAAAGGAGGGATCCCAGCCCAAAACCAGACCACCCAGCAGACCAGGGTTCCAGTGCAAGGAAGATAAATCTCCATAACTGTAAAAACCTGTGGGTGTTGGGGCAGCAGAAGAAACTGCCAGATTATCAGGAGACTACTCCTTTAAACTACCTGTATGGACTTAGGACTTATGCAGACCCACCCCCACTGGGACCGAGCACTAGGGCAGTAGCTGGAAGAGCACAAGTGGCATATGGGCTAGAAACAGAGAAAGTGCTGAGAGACAGCTTCCTCCCAGGGAAACTTCCAGAAGTTAGGCAGTGCCATTGTCCCTTCCCCAAGCCCTCCCCACACAGAGCCACAACGAGATGAAACAAGTTGCCCTGTCCTGGCAATCACTTAAGGCTCTATCCCACATAATTTACAAATCCTCTCTTCTACAATAGGCCATGCTACTAAGACAGGGAGACAAAGCAGCTCTACCTAATACATAGAAACAAACACAGGGAGGCTGCCAAATTGAGAAGACAAAAAATATGGCTCAATTGAAAGAACAGAAAACAATTTAAGAGGAAGAATTAAATGAAATGTAGATAACCAACCTATCAGATGCAGAATTTAAAACACTCATTATCAGGATGTTCAAAGAACTCACTGAGTGCAGCAACAGCATTAAAAAAAGCAGAAATGAAGGTCATATTAAGTTAAATAAAGAAAAATCTACAGGCAACTAACAGCAGAGGGGATGAAACTGAGCATCAAATAAACAATTTGGAACATAAGGAAGAAAAAATATTAATTCAATCAAAACAGCAAGAAGAAAAAGGAATGAAGAAAAAAAAGGATAAAATAAGGAGCCTATGGGACATCTCCAAACATCCAATATCTGCATCATAGGGATTCCAGAAAGAGAAGAGGATGAGCAAGGAATAAAAAATTATTTGAAAAAAATAATGAAGAAGACTTCCCCAATTTTGAGAAGGAAATAGATATACAAGTCCAGGAAGCACAGAAAGTCCCAAAGAGGACCATACCAGGACACATAATAATTAAAATGCCCAAGGTTAAAGATCAAGAGAATCTTAAAAGCAGCAAGAGAAAAGCAAAGAGTTATGTACAACGGAGTTCTCATAAGACTATCAGCCGATTTCTCAAAAGAAATTTGTCAGTCTAAAAGGGACTGGGAAGAGGTATTCAAAGTGATGAAAAGCAAAGACCCACACCTAGATCACTATATTCAGCAAAACTATCATTTAGAATGAAAGGGCATATAAAGTGCTTCCCAGACAAGGGAAAGCTAAAGGAGTTCCTCATCACCAAGCCTCTTTATATGGAAGGTTGAAGGGAATTATTTAATAAAAAGAAGCTCAAAACTATGAACATTAAAATGGCAACAGATTCACAACTATCAACAACTGAATGTAATAAAAAAAAAAAACAAGCCAAGCAAACAAACAGAACAGAAACAGAATCATAGATATGGCGATCACTTGGAAGGTTATCAGCTGGGAGGGAGAAGGAAGAGAATGTGGCAAAAGATGCAGGGAATAAGAAGCATAATTTGTAGATACAAAATAGACAGGGGGAAGTTAAGAATAGTGTAGGAAATGTGAAGCCAAAGAACTTGTATGCATGACCCATGGACATGAATTAAGGAGGAAAATTGCTGGAGGTAATGGGGGTACCAGGAGGAGAGGGCCAAAAGGGGAAAATTGGGACAACTTTAATGTCAGAATCAATAAAAATATTTTTAAGCTGAAAAAGAGCACTAAAAGAATCAAAGTGCCAAAACAGAACTTAAATAACTTTCCTGATGGATTTAAAGTCCAGATAAAGAATAGATTTGCACTGATAAAATTAATTGACTGACAATAAGAAAAACTGTGGGCTGAAACTAAAAATATATTATTGAGTAAGGGTGCAAAAAAGACAATCCCAAAAGTACTGAAGGAAGGAAAATTAAAATGGATGACTAAAGAAACACTAAAAATTATTAAACACAGGAAAGAGGAAAATGTTAAAGATAACAAATGCATGGTTAGAGTCCTAAAGGCAGTTTTCCAATGACTAACACATAAAGATGAAGAGAATTAGTATAGTAGTCCATGTAAGAAAAAAGAAGAGAATAATAACAATAACAAAAAAAGAGGACAAAAGAGATCTCACTAGAAAATTCACAAATAGAAGGGAAATTAACACCTAGACTAGAGAGGCTAAATGGTCGACAAGGAAGCACAATATCTGACCAGGACAAAATAAAGGGAAAATAGAAGTAATATACTGAAAATATATAGAGAAGAGACAAAAGTATGACAGAAAACTTTGAAGAAGGTCCTATGAGGAAGAAGCTCTATTTATAAAAAGTGAAGTAAAACCTTCCCTGAAAGTATTAGGAAGAAATAAATCACCAGGAGTAGATGGGATACCGATAGAATTACAGCCATGTCTTGCTTAGCAACAGGGATATCTTCTGAAAAATGTGTCATAGGTGATTTCATCATTATGTGAACATCATAGATTGCAATTACACTAGATGCTATAGCATCGTACACACTTAGGCTACATGGTATAATGCATTGCTTGAAAGTACAAACCTGTGCAGGATATTACTGTACTGAATATCGTAAGCAATTGTAACACAATAGCATTTGTGCATCTAAACATAGAAGAGGTGCAATTAAAATATGGTATAAAATATAGAGAAAGGCAGAGAAAGAGCATGTATGTGTGTGCACATGCACACACATTAGAGGGGCAGGGAGAGAGTTGTGAAGGGAGGTTCCCTCTGAAGGAGAGTAATCTGTTAGGAAGAATGAGGGAGGATGAAAGAAAGGAAAGGAAGTGAAGGGGAGAGGAAAAGACAGCAGAGATTTAAAGAGATCCAAGGTCATAAAGCTTGCAACAGAAATAATAAAAGGGAGAGGGGAAGGAGAGAGAGAGCAAGAGAAGGAGAGAGTATGGAAAACCCAATAGAGGAAAGAGGAACAGGACTTGGAGGAGACAGAGGTACAGAGAAATGGAAGGAGGAAAAATGAGTTTGTATACTACTGGAACAGCTGTGGGTGGGTGGGCTCTCTGGCTTTCCTCCTTCCTAGCCTAATCCTCTCATTCTGGGCTCCAGCCACAGATGGGTGCACTGTCAGTGGACATCATGCTGAGCCTCCTCATCCATTTTAACCACCCAGAGCTAGAAGTAATTCCACATCTTGGTTGGGTAAAGGCTTTTCTTTCAACATCACAAACAAACCTGGTACTCACAATCCATTATAATGTTATGGTGCATCAGTCATATATGTGGTCCAGTGTGCCATTGATTGAAAGGTCACTCATTATGCAGCACATGAATGTATTTCAAGCTACACCAACTGAAACGGTCAAAATTCTAACAAGACTATGTCAACAAATATGGAAAACAAAACAATGGCCTACAGACTGGAAACATTCAATATATTGTATTTTTTTTTGTATTACCATTTACTCCCCTTACACTACTCCCACCAGAAAACACCACACTATTGTCCATGTCCATAAGTCATTTTACCTTTTCTTTATTCTTCTTTAGCAAAATCTTTGACATATAGGCATCAAAATACAAGAGGATGTTTAAGTAATTATGGTATGCTGGGTACAACTGAAGGCAGCTTATTTTATAGTTGTTCTGAGATAAATAGAAAAGTTATAACAAACTTGCAACCCTAGGTTCACTGTAGCATTATTTACAGTAGCCAAGACATGGAAACAGCCCAAGGGTCCATCAATAGATGAGTGGATAAAACAACTGTGGGATATTTACACAATGGAATACTACTTGGCTGTAAAAAAGAAGAAACTTTTACCCTTTGCAACAGCCTGGATGGACCTGTACAGTATTATGCTAAAAGAAATAAGCCAGTCAGAGAAAGACAAATACTATATGATCTCACTCATATGTGGAATCTAATGAACAAGTTGACTAACAAAATAGAAACAGATTCAGAGAGCAGGATGACAACTAAGGAGTGGCAGTGGAGGTTAGGAAAGGAGGGATTGAGCAAAAAGGAAAAAGGACACATTGACACAGACAGCAGTGTGGTGATTGTCAGGAGGAGAGGGTATGAGGGGGGCTAAATGGTAATGGGAAAAACATGATAAAATTTTGAAATAAAAAACAAAACATAGGAAACTTGCATGTATCATTTTTGTTTAATTCTCTGTTATAATATTTAAATCAATATTGGGTTGGATTTGATTATAAAGTAACATTTTTGTATCCATACAGTTCATGAATATATTTTTAAGGAAAATATCTATGTTGTTTTATTGACAAAATGAGAAAATTATAGAAAATTATTTGTTTTATTCATTTTGGGGGCTGAAGAAATACCACCAAATTTGTCACCTTCATGTACAGACAAAAATATAGTCTACAAATTCATTTAAAAATGCATAAAATTATCTTCCAAATGTAGGAGTGGATTTAATATTTTAATATTCTTTGAAAGCAACACTTATTTCCTGGGGATATTTTCCTGCACCCATCTTATTTATTGGCTGAAATCTCCAATGTCTAATTATTTCTTCCTTTTTCTACCAAGATAATACTTTTAAAGCTACTTTTGCTTTTTTTTTAATAACAATAACAAGTCAATATGGAATTTGTGAGTATATTTTCTATGTTACTGATACTAATTAGAAAACTGTGAGGATTATCATGAGATGCCTAATGCTTGTGGTTGAAGTTATATAGTTTATTGTGTAATGTAAAGACTCCATAAAATTCACTCTTCCATTTCCCCCCTAAATTTTAACTCCAAAGGTCAACAGAAGAAGATCCAATTCTCCTGACCCTTTTACACTGAACGTTTCTATTGTAGTCATGTTTAGTTACATTCAAAGTGCCTGAAGACCTCATCCCCAGTACATTTTTACTTTCCCCCCATCCTGAACATGCTAAAATTGTGACTGACTGATATCTAGTAAAGGAGTTGGAAGAAAGACATTCTGGTTTTATTACTCTGAGAGGTCCCTCTGCCTTTCATTAGAAAATAAGATCCTTGAGAACAATCACAACTTAATCAATTTTATAAATTAATTGATTGTATCATTGTTGTTGAGGCTTTATATTTCTACCTGAGAACAGTGCAGAGAATATGAAAAGATAAAATTCCTTTTGTCACATACATGGTCAGATTTAATTTGCTGTATACCTAATTGAGTTAATTAGTTTTTCAGAAGAACAAACGTGGTTAATCTATCGCTAGTCAGGAAGGAGAATATATATGCATAACTAATCATGTTAGGTATTGCATCACTCCAACATGTACACCCTAATTACACCTTCGAGCCTCCAGTATTTTCTCTTGCCAGCCTGTCCCTTCTGACTATCATTTATTACCAATGTCCTCAGTTAACATTTCTACATGGTGGATTACAAAGCTAGGGCCTATTCCTTTTTTCACACATGTCTATTTGTTTCCCATTTCTAATTGCCAGCTAGACATATCTTTCTGTAAATCCTGATAGAACTTTCTTGTATCATATATACAACCAAGTTTCATTTTTCACCCTGTCCATGCAACCTTTCTTCTTGATCTCCATATGTTTATTAAGGCTACTACCAGCTTCCATATCACACCGATTTAAAAATTAAGATACATCCTTGTTTCCTCTTTCTCTCAACCATCTTTTTTTAGTCTTTTACCAAAATTCATCCTTTCTTCCTTCCAAATATCCAAGACATCAGCCATATTTTTTTTGTTTTTCTACTATCAAAAACCCAGTTCAGACCCCTCTTAATTTCTGTCTGGATTACTGGAATTGCATTCTTAATGGAATGCCTCTCCTTCTCCAAGCCTGTAGCAGTATTTTATTTGGGCAGCATTACTGTCCATGTCATTTCTGTATTAATCTGTCTTCTCCAGAAAAAAAAAACAAGCTCAATATTACCTCTCTCTATATATCTATATTTCTATCTATGTCTATATATCTGTATCTACATATCTCTATCTACATCTACCTATATATCTATATATGTATCTATCTATATCTATCTATATATCTATATCTATATCTGTATCTATATATGGGGGGAGAGAGAGAGAAATTTTGAGGAACTGGTTCATGGTACTGTGGAGGTAGAATAGTCTACCATCTTCTGCTGTCTGCAAGCTGGAGGCCCAGGAAAACATGTGGTATAGATCCAGTCCAATACTGAAGGCCTGAGAACCAGTTCCAGTCCAAGTTATAAAGCCAGAGAAACAGGAGCACTGATATCTGAGGGCAGTTCAGGGAGAGAGAGCAAATTTCTCTTTCTTTGCCTTTTTTGTTCCACTTGGGCCCTTAAGAGATCAGATGATACCTATCCACATTGATGATGAAAATCTTCTCTACTGAGTCTTCTGATTCATAAGTCAATCTATTTCTGAAACACTTTCACAGACACACCCAGAAACAATGTTTTACCAGCTATCTGGGCATCCCTTAGCCCAGTCAAGTTGACACATAATATTAACCACATGCATTGCCTTTACTGAAAGTGTCTCTTAATATTCAAGGTATTTTTTGGTAATGATTTATTTTTTTATATATTTTTATTTTAATTGTTGTTCAAGTACAGTTTTCTGCCTTTTACCCCCATCCCAGCCCACCCTAATATTCCACTTTTTTGTTCTTTAAGTCTCAGCATTAAGTGTAACTTGTTCCACACAATCTTCACCTCATCATCCTTAGAATGATATTTCTGCTTTCTACCTTCTTTTGGCTCTTTATCAATATTACTAATACATGTGCACTTTCATTTTTGTGATTTATTTTATAACCCTTTCTTCCTAGATGACGTATTAATTGAAGGTGTAAATATAAATATACCAGGTGATAGTGAATAATTGTAGGTGTATTTTTTAAATTTACTGCACAGGCCTTGTTTTATTAACTAATATTTAAGGAAATTCTGAGCTAATACTTCTACCCAAGATTAAAAGGTCTCAAATATTAGAGCTGTAAGGGTCATTAAAGTTCACATATTAAAGTTTTTCTATATATTACAGATGAGAAAACAGAAGCCCAGAGAGGTTCAGTGACATATGCAAGGTCACTTAGCAAGTTAGTAAGTTTCCTCACTTTATTCCAAAGTTTCCCATGAATTACAAGTGAATTGCATTCCAGTGAGTCTAACTTCCGATTAAAGCAATGGTGATACAAAATTCAAGTGTTTTTACTCATTACTCTAAACATTTATTTTTAACCATCTTCATTCAGTATCAATTTACATTAACAAGTTTCATATCTGCAATTGATAATATATTCAAGTTGAATATACATTTAGATATGGAAAGCTTATATTGTATTATGAAGAGAAATATTCTGCTGAATATTAGATGTTCAAAGGTAAATAATGAAAAACAAAACCCACAATGGCATTAATTGGTAAACTGTACTTTTTGGGAGCAATATTTAATATATTGGAGATAGATATATTTTCCCTTGATGAAATTTCATACACTATTATGCGAATTTATCTTATAGCATTTGTGGGAAAATACAATTTCAGAAACAATATGGTGTGTTGTAAAAAATAAAAGTAGTAAATATAAACAAATATACTACTAACCCAAGGACGTGAATCATATGAAATATTTATAAATCACATTTTGTAGCCTTTAATAATATCAAACCAAATCCAGTGGTTTTAAATTAGATTTCAGTCTGGTGCTCTGCTCTTCAAGCAATGCTTGATATAGCCAGCCTTCACTATCAAGTGTGCTTTTAAATAACTATGTTCCCCATAAAATTGCCTTCTTCAGAGAGAAACCTTGTTTCATGTTGTCTGTAATAAACAAGATCAACTGCAATGGTATTTTCTTCTTCTTAACTACATCATCAGATTGTTTTGATTTATATTTCTCCCATAAAATATTATTATCAAGCAAAATAAACACAAAACCCTTGCTCTTGTTTTATAAGCAAGAGGAAGTCTAGCTTTTAGACTGGTTGGATAGACAGTTTGATTTCTTTTTCCTTCTACACTTTTTCTTGTATTCCCCTTTGTGCATTAGGAGTTTTATGAAATACGCATTCAACGTGCTTTTTTTAGGTGCTCTCTAGCCGTGTGTTGTGAGTTACGGCAAAATTTCCAATGATACCTAACTCCATTGGAGGTCCCTCAATAGTCTGGCTCTTTTTTTTTCAATTAAAATAAAGCAGAAACTATAGGGTGATCTTGCAAGACAAAATCATTATACACATTCTGATCTATCCTTTGGATTTGAAATACAAAGATGTTCCTGAACTCCTTTGTATTTAATTTTATTTAAATACTTGCAATTTTAGATAAATAGATTGGCAATGAAGACAGACCATCAAAGAACAGCTTCTTTCCTTAGTGGTTAGTATCAAATTATTAGCTTTTAAAGAAAGTTGCTTCCTTCACTCTGTTTTAAAATGTGCACTTGTTGCTTAGAGTGCATTTTGTCTTTAATGCTGTGCAATACCATATATATTATTTGCTTCCTTTCACATTGATTCCAAAGCAAAGCATAGCAACCAAGGTAACATTAAAAGGAATGATAATTAGAGTATTCTTGATTTACTCATAGACTCAAATTAACATTCTATGTCTTAGATAACCCTCAGCAGTGTTACCGAGTGCAACTGTCTTTTTATTTTCTTATTTAATTTATTTCTATTTTAGCAAAGTAAACACATGTTTTATGGAAGTCATCACATATACCAAATAAATATATTAATATCTGGATATATATATAGTCACAGTAGATCCTGACCAGAGAAGAGCAACTAAATATGGAGCTTAGTGAAATCATTTTTGAAGATAAGTAGTTGAAGTGACTGAGGACCTGATGGCATTATCAGTAACTTTAAAATCTGAAGAGTTTGTATGATTAAGAAAACCCGAAGGTAAAGGCAATATGGTGAATTGGAAAGAGTCCAGCTTTGGATTGTGGCAGACCTCATTTGGAATTATCTTCCTTACTAATTTTATGACTGAGAAAATGGTCAACTAACATTTCTGACCCTTAATTTTTTCACCTGTAAAACAGAAGTGATAATATCTATGTCACACAACTTTTGTAAAGATTAATAACAATAACTTGCATAAAGCATGTAGCAGAGGGCCTAGCATTAATTAAGAAAGTAGTCAGTGTCTGAATGTGTTTCCTGTGTAAAAGGAGGTACTAGGGCTTTATCTGGGCTTAGAGTAGAAACTGGGGCTGGGACAGATGTGGAGCTAGCCAGAACTGATCATGGCACAAGGGGAAAAAACACTGCCATAACCTCAGTGAAGCCAAGGTAGAAACCTAGAAACTAATTCATAGCATTAAATCAAAGAGCAATGAGCCTGAAAAAGCTCTATCAGTAAAGATTCTGCAAAGGCAGATAGGCAATATGACACTGATACATGCTAACTATTATTAATATTCTGAAAATTATTCCTAGTATTAACACAAATAGGTAGACATGTAGTGTAGGGGAGTTTGCTCAAATATAAGGAACTAAATTATCGATATGAATTGACCATGCAATCCTCAAAGTTCATTCAACCCTTCTTACTAGCAAGGTCCTCATGGTGTGAAACCCTACTCTGCTGCAATCGGTCTTCCAGTTACTCTGAGAAAAAAATTTGTGTTAGGGTCTGAATTCAATAAATAATGGGTTCACCTTCCCTAACCTACTTTTTAAAACTGATTCCTAGTGATTTATTTGAAACTTTTTAAGCCTCTGCTGAATTCAGGCTAATTTTTAAATTCACTTGGCATATTTCTATCTTTGATTTCTTTCATACCCTGTGTCATTTTCTTTCTCCATTAAATCTAATGCCGAGCTTCAAGACTGAGCTCAAATCTTAGTTTAGATGTAATCACCCCTGGATTACTAGGAAAGTTATCAGTTTAAACATACTTCTTAATTATTCATATTTTATCTTTTAATATGTGCACCACTTTCTTATTTTTTATTGTTGTTCAAGTACAGTTGTCTCCATTTTCACCCCATCCCACCCATCCCCACCACCCATCCTGGCAACTACCCCCTTTGGCTTTGTCCCTGTGTCCTTTATATATATATATATGTTCCTTAGTGGTCTCTCCCCTATTTTCCCTCATCATCCCTCTCTCCCTCTTCTCTGGTTATTTTCTTGAAATATTGTATAAGATTTGTAAAGTCCAGGAACTCAGAATGTATACATCCTCATCCTCTCACCCCTTCTCTCCACTCCTTCATGTTTTAGTGACATTGATACATTTTCAATAAATATTCATCATATTAAATTCAATAAAGTCACTTTAATAAAAATTCAGGTTATGTAATCTTTTGCCCAGTTTAAAGATCAGAAAAGTAAAATTTTGGGAGGTTTAGTGGCATTGCCAAGTCACAGAGAGTTGTTCAGTTGTGTATGGATTACACACTTGGCTATAGGCAATTTGGGAGCCAAATACAGGAATAATGTTAGGAGACCAACACTTTCTCATCAGAATTTTAACTTAATCTCACTGTTTTCAGTCCTGTAGCTCTTTATTTCTGCAGTTGGGCAGGGCTTGATGAATTCTAGATTATTAAACCAGGACATGCATTACTACCAGCACATAGAGAAATTTGCTCTGGGGCCATTTAATGTATTTAGAAAAAAAACTTTTTTTTCCCTAGAGGATATGTATTTGGCTGCTGTGAATATCATACATCAAGGAAAAGGTGAGAGGATGTTTGATTGATCAAGAGGCATGTTTACTACTATTAATTCCTTAGTCTTACACTCTTGATATATGAGCTGTGAGCTTCTCTAACAGTTCTATTAGATAGATTTTTATGTACATGGCTTTCTATGCTTCAACTTCTCTTTCTTGACTTCACCAGACCTCATCATCCAATGCTTTCCATCTATAATGAATGTGTTAGTATTTCTTGCTTACTAATATATTTAAATGCCCGTCATCATTTTAATATGATCATTATTAAGAAGTAAAATAAAGATGTTTGGCCATTTTTAGCCATCCACAGATTAGTGACACTAAATTCAAAGAATTTTAAAACCACTGTTTTCAACCTTTGCTCAAACTATTCACCCTTCCCGTAATGCCTCCCAGTAGTTTATGAAAGCAATATTTGTTTTCTTTAAAATTCATATTTAATCCAATGCTCTTCAAAATGTATAACTCAATTATCCCTGTGGAGACCTAATGTCTCTATTACTCTAAATCCCACAACATGTTTTCTTAATCTCTTTTACAGCATTTATAATAATTGGCTTTATTACTGGGATCATTTATACATCTCTGACTTCCCAATTAGACTCCAAGCTCCAGGACCCAGGGGCCCATGCCTTTTTAATCTTCATATTCCCAGTGGTATTTTGCCTATAGGAGATACTAAATGTCTGTTCAATTGAATTAAATTACTTTATTATAATTACTATTCTTTATTTCACTTATTTATGTCTAATAAGTATTTGATTTGTTTGGGTTTTTTTTTAGTATAAACACTAATGTCATCTTTTCTTAAAGGTTGTTGGTTTTCCAAATCTAATATTCTGTGCCTAAACTCCTGTGTCTGTTAAACTACCTGAATAAGAAAAATCAAAACATATTATGACAGAAAGAGAAATAAAAGCCATGGTTAGGACATAATTCTCACAGACATTGAAATCAGACATAGTAACATTCTAATCTGACTCAACCTCTTATTTGTTGTGTCACCTAGGGAAAATCATTAAACTTTTTTGAATTTTAGTTTCTTTATCAGTAAAATGAGTGTACTAATCCCTCCTGCTTGTGGTACTTAAGATTAAATGACTTCGTGTATTACAGTCTTTCAAGCACTAAACAAATCCTAGTTGTTATTATTCCTGTAAAACTTTGACATGGTAAATGTACTCTCATAGTCTCTTCCCTGTTTTCTACCCCCAGCACAGGGCCTACCACATAGTAGTTACTTACTATATATTTGCCACATAGGTGCTAACTATATATAGTAGGTACTTACTATATATCTGCAGAACAAAAAAATGTGGAGGGAGGAAAATAACTATGTTATATAATACATATATTCCATATCTCCAACAAATGGAAATTCTTCTATCTACATAAAAGGTACATTCTACAGTATTATCATGTTTATAAATAATTATTTTCTTGGCATAGAATAAATGTATATGTTCTTCCTAATGTATGAGTTCATATTAATCAAAGAATAAGAATAAGTTTTACAATATTCATCAAGTGCACAATAAATGGAATGAGTATTCCTTGTCTTTCCTGAGACATACAGATTCAGATATGTTCAAGTCCATAAGCTGAATTAATGTTAAAGATAAAAACAAAGGTGTATTTTTTTCCCCACTTTCTTAACAACACTAGCTCTGGGGAAAATAAGAAAGATAAATGATTTAAATCCTACATTTCCCTTTATTTCAGTGTTGTGTTATAACCACTTTACTTATCAGTTTTAAAACCCCACTGAGGCGTGACATGATAGTCAGATGAAAGGAATTCCAGTTTAGAAGGGCTCACTTGGTGGATTAGTATCAGGCAATGGAGAAATGCATAGCGTGACTGTAATTCCTCTATTTCTGGTTCAGAGATCTTCAAATAAACAACTTGAGAGAAGAGAAAAAACACAGCTACTGTTAGGAACTTAAAGAAATCTTGGAGTTGTGCATCCAAAGCACCTTGGGGAGTCAGACAGATTCTGCTGTTAACTATCTGAGTGTTTTTGGAGAGGCTACTTAAAAATCTCAACTCCTAAGTTTCCTCCTCTGATAAAAGTGCTCACATTCCTTACTTCTCAGGGAGTTTTATGGGAGAGATTGTCTGGTGTATACTTTCATTTTTTTATTTTTTAGTTCAAAAGACCCTTAAAAATTAATGGCTGCAATTGAATCTATAAGGAAGAAATATCTTATTTGCAAGTCAGATTCTAGAGGAAGAAATTTTGGAGAAATTCACATATTGAAGCAGCAGAAATTCTAGATTCAATTATGCTTCAGGAAGTTTTTATGAATATAAGGAGAGTCAAAGCATGTTATAAAGAAGACTCCCACTCATGTTTTGATAAAATTAGTTTTTAAATGAGATATAATTAGCTCAATCATTCAGTGACATTTGGGGATATCAAGCTCAAGCTTAAATTTAATCCTTGGACCAGTTTTCTGTATTTGAACATGAAGTGCTAAATTATGATTCATTAATATGAAGTAGAGAGAGAAATGTATGATCCTTGCCATGTGAATTCATTCCTTTAAGATATGCCTGAATTGGGTAGCATTCTTTGGAATATGATAATTCTTAATGCATTATGCATAATTGCTTTTTTAAGTGTTATTTCTTTTCTATTGTTGTTCAATTATAGTTGTCCCCATTTCCCCCATCAATCTGTCCCACCCCACCCACCTCCACCTCCCACATTCAACCCTACCCGCATTGCCCCTGTCCATGGATCCCCCATACATGCTCCCTGATGACCCTTCCCTTTCTTTCCCCTGCCATCTTCCCCCCTCTGGTTACTGTCAGTTTGTTCTTCATTTCCATGTATCTGGTTATATTTGCTTGCTTGTTTGTTTTGTTGATTAGCTTCCACTTACAGGTGAGGTGATATGGTATTTGTCTTTCACTGCCTGCCTTATTTAAGAATTGCTAAGAAAAATAGTTATCAAGCTAAAATTTAGCTTTTGCTAAAATTATGCAGTTGATTATACCTATGGCTGAAACATGGCTCTTCAGCTCACAAGTGCCTGAGCAGACCTAGTGGAAGCATACTGCAAATGCAAGCAAATCACCTTAATTCTTGAATTTGCAATGAGAACCACAAAGCTAAGACCAGTAAGGAACCTCCCAAACACCAACAGTTTGGGTAAAGAAACTGATTATATGTGTGAAGAAACTGAGATTATTTATAGCATTTGATCAGATAATTCAACGTCTAAAAAGCTATCCAAAGAAATAATTGGGAACATACAGAATAATTAATCTATCAAAGATCTTTACTACAACATTGTTAATAATAACAGATTTGGAAGTTACTTGGAATGGTGAAAAAACCTGTGATACCCATATTGTGGTCTTTTACATACTCATCACAATGTTGCTCAGGGAGAATGTCCAATGGCCTGGAAAGTACTCATGTAGTTTAAGGCCAAAAACAGCAGGTTATGAAATGTTAATGAAATATTAATGTTGTGTGTATATAGGTATACATGTATGTTCATAACTCTATGTATACATTAGGAAAGACTAGCAATAAAGACTGCAAAATATTATTGAGCTTAACAGCTAAATTTTACTAGTACTATATTTATATTTTAAATTTTATAATAAACATCTATTACTTTTGTATTCAGAAAACCACAAAATTGTTTCTATTTTTATGATCTTCTACAATAACCTCATTTAAATGTGTATGTGAGATAAAAACTTAGAATAAATTGAAACTGAAATACTGATTGTTATCCTATGCCCACACTGAGGTGACTTACCTTATAGTTTTCTACTATTATTAGGTAAAAAGAGCATTTGGAAGGTGCTACATAAATAATCATTTTTCTCTAGATGAATCCCTTTCTGGTCTGGTGCTGTTCAGTAATTCTTGTCATGTGTTCTATTTGCCAACTGCTCCTCTTCCTCATGTAGCCTAAGTTACTGACATTCATGCTTCTCTGGTACAGCATGAGCAGGAAGAAACACTCTAAGCCAGGGTCATAATTTTAGCCCAAATCTAAAACAAACAAACAACAACACTGACAACAAAACCAAACTAACAAAATAAGATATGAATCATACTTTACAATGCAGTGTTTTCTTATTTTAAATACAAAATATCTGGAATCAGTATTGTAGTGACTGAGATTGTTACAGGGTGCAGCCAAGAGGGGGACCAAATAGGGATTTAGAGTGGGGCCCAGAACTCAGGGTGTTCAGGAAATATTAGAGTGTCCTCACCCTGCCCCCCACAGGTGTGGGTTGGGGAAGGGACAAATGGAGCAGGGCCATTGTGAGCTGTTTTGCATAGCAACAGCTTTGCAGTTAACCTCTGGAGTGGTTATTTAACATACCTATAACCTTAAACTGGCTGCATAGATATGTTAAATAGCTGTGCCCCAGCTCTGAGCCAGGGGGATGGAAGTAACTTGACCCCAAGATGTAACTGGGAGGCAACTCCCCTGAGTTACAGAGCCTGTGCGAGAGCTTGGAGATGATTGGCTCTACAACATGGTGCCTTGCCTGCCCAGACTCACTATGGCAGCCCAGTAAAGCTGGGAGCATATGAGAGTGCTAGCAAGTGTAGCCAATTGTGGGAGGAGTCGGAAATGGGGCTGCAGAGGAAGATTGGCATGGGGATTTAAACCCAGACATGGCAGCCATTGGGGGGAGAGCTATGCGGCTTTGCCAGAGTGGGGACTCCCACTGCCATTGTGCAGGGAGAACCACGTGGTTTTGGCAGAGTCGAGACTCCTGCAGCCATTGTGGAGAGAGAATCACTCGCCTGTGGCAGTGCAGGGAGAGGACCACAGACAGTGCAGGAGGAGAGAACCATTCAGCTTTGGCAGAGTGGCAACCCCCCTCCTCACAGCCATTGCAGAGAGAGAACCATGCAACTATGGCAATAGAAAGAGGAAAGTCATGGGCTTCTGGCAGAGAGAGACTCAGCAGCCATTGGGAAGAGGACCACAGCCAGTGCAAGGGAGAACCACATGGTTTTGGCAGAGTGGAGACCCCCGCAGCCATTGTGCCAAGAGGACCGCGTGGCTGTGGACATGTAAGAGAACCATGTGACTTTGCCAGAGTGGGGACTCCCATGGCCATTGTGCAGAGAGGACCACGTGGCTGTGGCAATAGAAAGGAGAGCCATGTGGCTTTGCCAGAGTGGGGACCCCCACAACTTTAGTAGGGTGAACCACCACCTGGCTTTAGCAGAGATCCTGCTGACACAGCTGATGTTGCCGGGAACTGAGAGAGGCTTACCAGCTGAGATAGATTACTGGGAAGAACTGGGGGCTTCTATTTCTTTTCCTGAGATACGGTACCCCAGACTGGGCAAACGGGGGAAGGAAAGACTGTGTGTGTTTGTGGGTGTTTTAAGGGACTTTGGGATTTTGATGAAGACATTAGGTCACTACTTTAAGTCTGTACAGCATTAAATAAACATTTTCTTTCCTTTTCATGAATCTCTGGCATTGAGAGATGTCTTTCCTATAAGGTGGCAGACATAACAAACCTGGGGGGTTCCTTTTGGTAATAGTATATTGCATTTGGCCCCCTTTTGTTCTGTAACAAGATCACTCTATTTAAATTTAAAAAGTTAACAAGTTTCAAAATGGTATAGTGTGGGCAAACCTGGGATAAGTCCACTGTGAATTTGGGAACATAGGTTCTATTTGTGGTACAGATTAGCTATATACTTGTATACTCTTGGAAAGTCACTTCTCTTGGAACTGGCTTCCCTCTCTGGAAAAATAGGAGTTGGGAACCACAAATGCTAAGTCAGCTCTCCCCCCAATCTATGTCCCCTCTGGATATTAAAATTTTCAAGGCTCAGAAATTTGAGAACAGAATCCAATGTTTTCAGTGTCATAAAAGTTTCATAAAGTAAAGTTATCATTTGTATTGAAAACAGGCTGTAAATCAAGTGTCAAAATGAGTTGTGAACAAAGTACTTGACTCAGTGGGGTTTCATTTACATGAATTATAAGCTTAAAAGAACCAAATAGTACCAAGATAATCAATGAACATCTTTATTGTCTATGCATGCCTTTTGAAACAGCTTCTCTAGTGCACTTGAAAGACATGATCATTGTGAAACTGACATGTTTGTTCTCAGATGGAAGAATATATATTTTGGATGTAGCCCAAGTTTAATTATTCCTCCTAGAAAACACCGCTTTTACCACAAATGACAAACTCTCCCCTAAAACAAATTGCTCTATTCACATACCTGCTTGTTGCAAATTGTTTCGGGATTGCTCCCAGTCCATCATTTACTTTTAGTTTAAAAATGGAATATTTTCTAGTCAAGGAAAAAATACTTAGAAGTGAAGATAGGATATGTGTTTGTCTTCTCACTATGCACTAGGCTGGGCTATCTTCCCATATTTCTCATGTAGTTTAGGAGGCAACTTTAAAATCATTACAAAGTAAAATATTTACTGTGAATCATAACACACAAAAAAGGAAAAAGCAAAAGTGGGTTGTAACAATTCCAGGAACCCATAGAGGGGGCTTCATTGTAAATATGAACACATGTAACTTTGAGAATAAAACAGTGACATAGCCACTCATACAAGGCCATACAGGTTATTCGTCAAAATTCTACCTTGTAAATGTACCCCTGAGGGGATTTAATCCTTGGACTATTTGTATATAGAGGCACTAGGTCATTTCCCGCTCTCTAGAATTAAAATGTATTTGTTTATTATTACATGTAAGTATCAATTGAGACTAGTGGAACTAATTTCTAAAATGAGACTAAAAATAGCTGTGATTAATGTGATTAGAATACAAATTCCTATTATCATTTTTATGTAGAAATGGAAATGATGTACTATGACTACGTTGCCTACATTCAATATTTAAGCATTCATTCATTTTACAAATATGTATTGAGTACCTATCATGCAAATTTCTGTAGGAATACAATGATGACAAAAACTAAAAAACAATAAGCAATGTGCTGCCTTTATGAAGGTTATATTTTAATTTATAATGCATGTATCTGTGTTTATCACTATATATATATCTATGCATATGTCTATGGTTACACACTCACATATATATGAAATATACAGATTCAAGAACCAGGAAAATCTAACAATCATGAGACACTAGTTTTAGTCTTGGCACTTACAACACATTGTATTTCCTATGCCCCCAAGTTTTTCTTTTATGATTTGACTTTTACATACTCAAATCAAAAGGCAGAGTCTAATTTTTCCCCCTTTCAAACTGTGTAGGTGATATGACTTGCTTGTAATTGCTAGAAATTCAACAGAATAAATGCCCTGTGACTGCCAATGCTAGGTCAGAAAAGGTCAGACATCTTCTACCTAGTTCTCTTCAGACACTGTATTTGGGGGAAGCCAACCATAGTATAGGAAGTGTCACTTTTCTGAGATGACCATTTTGGAGGTGCTACATGTAGACACTTTGGTCAAAAGTTGCAGCTGATCCCACACTTCTTTCAGTCACCCCTTCTAAGGTGTCAGACAATAGTAAAGTGGAGTTGGACCCTACAGAATATTCTTTGCACCAGCTGAGTACCACTAATTAACCTTGGTCAATGGCCATGAGGAGCAGAAGAATCATCCACTGAGACCTGTCTTAATCCCTCAAATACATAATATATAAACTGTAATAAAATTCTTGTGGTTTAAGCCACTCAGTTTTAAGATGGTTTGCTCCATAGCAATAGTAACTGGGATAGATATACAAGTTAATAGCTATGTAACTATTGAGAAGTTACTCACTTTATTTTTTCTCACTTGCAAAATGAAGGTACCAATATACTATGTCTTTCACACCCAACATAAAATAACAAAGGGTCATAAAGGGTAAGAGTTCTGGGTGTGGATTTTTAATAGCATGATGTAACATAATGGTAAATCATTATATCTATATCTGTCTATTATCATCATCTATCTATCTATCTATCTATCTATCTATCTATCTATCTATGTATCTATCATCATCTAATTTAAAAGTCAGCCAGGTGTTTCTAACATTAAAAGCACTCTAATCTTCTACAATATAAGGAGCTGACTGATGATTTTAAAGCATGTGCTGTGTTGTCTGAGTTACCACCTCAGTCCCAATTGGAGGCTACATTTTGCAAATGCTCCCTCATCAAAACAAATATATTAATTGTCTCTATAGTTCAGGTGATTCTGGCTTCTCTGAGTCACGTGGACTGAGCACTGAAATCCCCTTTAGTTGAATACTTTCTAATAAGTTTCATTTCAGGGTGTCATTTTAGCACATATTTTCCTCAAACACGTAATTTCTGTTTCATTCTCTCAGCAAATTAAGTACCAACTTAGTCTCATTTCTTCACCGTTCCCTCACCCAAAACCTTTTTGGGTCAAGAATGTCAAGTTGCAAATGAAGTCAGAGTGCAGTGCTGCCATGTTTAATTCTCAGAGCAAATTGATGACTCTAATCTAGGCTGTTCTGTACTGCCTCTATGTTTTAATCTGCCAGTTTCAGAAACTTTTTGTATATTTTCCTAACCTTTCCTTCCACTGTGACTCTCAAGGACACATTCAACATGTTTTGAAAAAGATTTTTCAGACTGAATCTTAGGCAGATTGCTAGGTTCTTTTGCCTAAGTTCTAAAAGGCAAATGTCAAAATTAGTTTTTCTGCTACCAGAGAAAACTGAATACATACTATGTCATGTCTGATAACCTGTCTTTTATCCTGTCAATCCTATGGATATATAAAAATTCACAATGTCCTATGTTTTTTATATCTCTCTGATAGTCAATGAGGTATTCCCTGTGGTGTCTGCAAACTGAGGTTTTGAGCACACATCTCTGCTCTTGAGGTACATTCTAGGCTATGAGACTGGATTTGCATATACCTCTCCAGGGTCAAAGTTTGTTTGTAAAGCAAGTTCATATATGTATACTCCTCATTAAGAAAACACAGTGTTTGAAAACCTGGATTTATGAAATGGAGAAATTGAGGAAGCAGGGTGAAATTATTCCCTTTTCAAAAGTTTTATTTATAGGATATTGTTAAAAACCTATCCACAGGGGCACACATCAATGCAACATTAGTTATAAAATATTTATACATACATAGAAAATTTCAGAAATACATATATTATACAGAGTAAATTTTATCTGTAAAAATTATAACTAGGTACAGTATTGTTTCAAGAACAAAAACTAAAGAAGTTGGAATTACCTTATTTACTATATATTTTGTGCAAGAAATATGCTAGGAACATCATATGTGTTCTTTGTGTTAATCTCAACTAAATCATATTGTCCCCATTTTAAAGATAGGGAAACTAAGGCTCAGATTCATTAACTAAATTATCCAAGGTTATTCAAATGGTAAAGGGTGGAAATTTGAATTAAATTATTTCAACTTCAAACTGATTGTGCAGACTTATCTTTTGTTACTTCCCATTATCCACCATTTATGTTCTAACCACATTGAACAGTTTGGGGTATACACATTTTTAGTTTGTTACCTTTGCAAACATGTCTTCCTTGGAAATGGTAGAACTCCCATTTCTACATATCATATGTGGTCCCCATCAAAACAGTAACTCATCCTTGAAGATTCCTTCAACATCTTTAATCATCATACTGCCTCATTTTCCTGTCTTCTCACAACATTTTGTGGAGCCTTTCTCATAGTGCCTGATCATATTCTGCTTTATATGTGTTATTTATGTTCATATCTTAGCTTCCTAACCAACCAGCCTGAAATAATAACAATCAGCTCACTTAGTGCATTAACACTACTTACCCTTTCCCATGCATTATCTATTTAAAGTAAGACTCTCTAGTGACTGAATATTGTGAACTCATTTCTAGTACCCAACACAAGAGTGTAATTTTTAGACTAAATATTATGATGTACTATTGTTTAATTTATCTAGAGATTTTTGAGTATTCTAAAATCATAACATAAGCCCTGGCTGGTGTGGCTTAGTGGATTCAGTGCCAGATTGTAAATCAAAGGGTCACTGGTTTGATTCCCAGTTGGAGCACATGCCTGGGTTGCAGGCCGAGTCTGCAGTGGGGGGCATGCAAGTGGCACCCACACACTGATGTTTCTTTCCTTCTCTTTTTCCCTCTCTTCCCCTCTCTAAAAATAAATAAATAAAATGTTTCTTAAAAAATCATAATATAAATTCTCTCTCCACATCTATTTGTATCTATTAGTTTTTCATCTTCCTTTTTTTCAGAATTTCAGTCAGATATGGCCTTCTGGAACATTAATTTATTATATTAATTTAAAAATTTAGCTATTTGGGGATACCTACAAAGTCCATCATGCATTGTGATTGACAGTTTTAAATTATGGCTGTGGACTTGGGCAACCAGTCTCAGCATCTGCATCTCAGCTTGGCTTTACAATTCTAAATTCCTTATCTTGATACCTGTACTGTAATTCTCATAAACCATCATTTCTTTGTGGGAAAAAAAATGACTCCAAAAATGTTAACTGATATCTTTCTTGAGGACAGAAGAGAGGGAACAAACAATGAAGTCTAAGAATGTGATGATCCTTAGGAAGAGAAAAGCAATAAAATTGGGCCTAAAATAAAGAAAAAATGAGTGGATTTCATGGCAGCTTACATCTCTGGCACTAACAAGCCAACCAATCTTATGCTGTATACAGAAACAAGAAAAATATAATTTCTATAGGTAAATTTTAGGGGGGTTTTAGACATCTTTATTCTTTTTCTGAGATCATTTCTTTCATAATACTAATCTATATTTTATTGTGTGCTCATCACCCAAAGTCAAGTCTTCTTTCATCACCCCCTTTTCCCTCTTTCACCTCCCTCAACCCTCCTTTCCTTCTGGTAATAACCATACTATTGTCTGTGTTAGTGAGGGTTTGTTTTGCTTAATCCATTTACCTTTTTCACTTAGCCCCTCAACCTCCTGCCCCTCTGACAGCTGTCACTGTGTTCTCTGTATCTATGAGTCTGTTTTTATATTGTTTGTTAGTATATTTTATTTATTAGATTCCATGGATGAGTGAAGTCATATGATATTTGTCTTTTTTCTGGTTGGCTTATTACACTTGGTATAATGTTCTTCAGGTTCTATCCATAATGTTGCAAAAGGTAAAATCTTCTACTTTTTTATTATCGAGTAGTATTCCATTGTGTAAATGTACCACAACTTTTTTATTTACTCATCTACTGATGGACACTTGGGTTGCCTCCAGATCTTGACTATTGTAAATATTGCTGCAATGAACATGGTGCATGTATTCTTTTGAATTATTTTTTTTTTGTTTTTTGTTAGGATATCTTCTCAGAAGTCAAATCTTTGGGTCAAAAACCATTTCCATTTTTAATTTTTTGAGAAAACTCCATACTGATTTCCACAGAAGCTGCACTAATCTGCATTCCCACCAATAGTTCATGAGGATTATCTTTTACCCACATCCTCACCAACACGTCTTTTTTGATTTATTGGTAGCCATTCTGGTAGGTGTGAGGTGATATCTCATTATGGTTTATATATATATTTCTCTGATGTTAGTGATGTTGAGCATCTTTTCATATGTTGCGCATCTTTTCATATGTCTTTTCATGCCATCTGCATGTCTTCCTTGGATGAGTGTCTATTCAGGTCCTTTGCCCATTTTTCATTTGGAATTGTTTGCTTTTCTGGTGTTAAGTTGTGTAAGTTCTTTATAAATTTTGAATATTAACTCCTTATCAGATGTATCATTGGAGACTATGTTCTCCCATTCAGTGGGTTGTCTTTTCATGTTGTTGATGATTTCCTTTGTTGAGAAAAAAACATTTTAGTTCGAGGTAGACTCATTGGTTTATTTTTTTCCATTGTTTCCCTTGCCCAAGAAGATATAGCAGAAAAAATATTGCTATGAGAAATGTCTGAGATTTTATGTGTTTTCTCTAATTTAATGAAAAGTGCTGCTTATGAAATGCTAGATAAAACACTAAGAATTTGAAAGAGTTATTTTAATTTTTTGATATTTTTTATTGATGAGAGAGAGAGAGATCCATTAGTTGCTGTCCATCGGCTCCCCAACCCTGGATCAAACCCACAACCTAGATATGTGCTCTGACCAAGATTGTACCTTTTGGCACACAGATGATGCTCCAATCAACTGGGCCACATGGCCAGGGTGTTATTTTACTTTTTTTTTATTTTACTTTTTAATGGTACATCGTATTGCACTCATGGGGAGAAACACATAGTATAGTGGACTGTACCAACTAAAAGTTTCATCAAGTTCTGAAAACTTAGCTCTTGTTCTCCCAAAGTTGTTCAATATAATTTTTCATTATTTTGCCCCATTTATTTACTTATCATCAAACTGTATTTGAGCAGGGTAAAGTGACAAGGTCTGGATTCCATGAGACCTCAATATTTTAATGCAGATAAGCGTAGTTTATTTTGACTTTTAGGGGTTGATTCTTTCACTTGTGATGTTTTGATCTGCTAGTTTTACTGGCCTCCTCTAAATTCCTTTACATTAGGAATTAACCTTTTTTGTATGCTGTGATGGTTTTTCATTCACATTTTTCTGAGATATACAAACTATTGAACCCATTTTTCAACTCTGTAAAGAAAACAATGCACGAAAGCCCCTTTCTAGCTTAGCTGCCTCTTTTATTGTTTTACCCACCTAGAATTATCATTAACTGAGTTTTCTTTAATATATGTATTGACTTCAGAAATATTTTCAATGAAAGATCTAACCAAGAATCTTTTTAAGTTCTTCATTCTTTAACTTCTAGGCAGTCATTTCTCAGTAACCTACATTCATTTTCCTGTTAAGTAATGACAATGTCCTCCAGACTGTATGACTTTAAGAGAAACTGTCAATTTCTAATTATGTATTGAAACTTCCCACCATACAACTTATAGAAAAACAAAAGAATTATGTTTGGACAAAGCCATTATTGGAAGTTACTTTTTTATGTTTGCTATAGTGAGTTACTTTATTGACTTTACAACACTGGTTGTTTTATTCCTTATAATATGAACTTTGTGATTTGGTCAAATGTGAAAGGTTAGCTTTGTAGTTTGGAAAAATGTCTATTTAAATATCCTAAAGAGGGTGAGGAAGAAACACAATTCAGAAAACTGTAACTTCTCTTGGAGGAAAATGGGATCAGAGTAGGAAAGAGCAGATTTGGCTACCCTCTGCACGGGGAGAGAATCCTGGCCGATCTATGGAGTTGAAGAGCAAGCAACCAATATACCTGACGATATGCGAAAATAGGGGACCGAGGATTGTGGTAGAACCGAAAAAGCAGTTGGTGAGAGGAGTGCTGCAACATGGTAGGGTCCCAGGGACCAGCGTGGGGTCGGGAAACTGCAACCCCAGGCCCAGTGCCTGCTGCTGGGTTTGCCACAGAGTCCTTGGGAGAGAGCCGGGACAACTGCTCCCTCCCCAGCCAAACAGGGTCTGGGTGGCACCGAGAGGAACCCAGCTGCTAGCAAACACACAAGGGCTGTAAGCACACTCAGAGTCTGTGGACACCAGCGGGGTTGGGTTGCACAATGGGTGCTGACCCCCACTGGTCACTGGTCTGGCTGGAGAGTTGGGCTGCAGGAGAAGCCAGGCTGCATGTGGAGTGGCAGGCTTGAATAGGAAGAATTTCTCAAGAGGAAGGAATGAAAAGAAGGGACTGTTTGGGGAATTCTCTTACAGCAATTGCTGGCCTCCCTGCCCCTCAGCCAGGCAGGATCCTGATGCGCAGAAGGTTGTGCTTGTGCAGAAGACCCTGCACACCTCCATAGCGCGGGGAAGGGTGAGGTGGTTGGCCGAGGGCATGCAAGCACGTGGGAGTGCGTGGGAGCGCATCACCGCACCCCAGTCCACAGCAGTAACCCTGCAGATTCCCACACCAAGGGCACAGGGCCCAGGAGCCATGATAGCTCCCCAGACAGTGAGCGCTGTTGACCAAGTGTAGATTCTGTAGGAAGAAAAGTCATATCAATCACACCTCAGCCTGCCGCAGCCAGTAAGACCAGAAAAACGAGTTTGGCCACTTTGAAACCAAGAGACTTTTTAATTTTATTCTATTTTTTAAACAATTCCTCATTTTTAAATTATCATTATTTTTATTCTCTTTTAATCTCTTTTTCCTCTCTTTCCTGCTTTCTTGTTTTATTCCTTCCTCCTTTTTTTCCTCCAATTTTATCTCTTCTTCTTTCCTTCATCTGCCTTTTTTATTTTTATTTTTTAAATACCTACCAGTGAGACAAAAACCTGGATCTGTGAAAAGACCAGAGTTGAACCCAAAGAAGGGTAATCACAACAGCTGTGACAGTGAGACAAATTTCAATCTGCTATTAGAGAACCTGCCAGTCATTGCATATTTGTATTATTATTATTATTTTTCTATTATTCTTACATCCTTTTTAATAGTATTTTTGTATACCTTTTTTTTCCTGTATAGTATGCTTTGCTAGGCTGGTATATTGTATCACGTGACAGGTTTCCCCTGATATCTCTTTTATAGTGTATTGCTAATGTACTGTCCTTCACCTCACCTGTGTCCCAGTAGCACACTACTCAAGGTTATATACTCCCTATTCTTGTTATCTAGATCTCATAGACTCTGTCATATGATTGTTGCTCTAATATTATAGTAAATAATTGCTATCCCATGCAATTGTAAATACTTCACAACACCCCTCCCAGATATTAGCCCACTTCAAAATTTCCTGAACTCTATTACTGTAGTGGTTAATGCTATTCTCTCACACACTACATCTATTTACTATCCTTTACTCCCACCTTACCTCAGAATCTGACCTCCCCCAACCTCACTGCTTTCTAGATCCAACTCACAATCCTTCCTTCCCCAACAAGAGTCTTATCTTCTTTCCATCCTTTATAAAAATCAGGTAGCTGGGTGGAAAATCACAGATAACACTATACATAGCCAAAGGATCTCCTATCTCTTCTCTACTGGCTGCTACTGTAAATATCATATAATACTCTCTTGCTGCCTTAAACCACTTTGCCTTCCCCCTCCAATGGATCACAAAAAGGTGTACATGGAAGCGGTGAACACCAGGATACCCACTGGAAGAGGAAACCCAACAACAAAAGAACCACTAACAGAGAACAACAGAAGAAGGTGAAGGAGGGTGTGGAGACCACACAAACCTCAATCCAGGACCTATCTGGAAATACAACTAAACAGTAGAGACAGTACCCTGTACAAACAACTGAACAAGAACAAGAGAGAATCCTCGAAACCTTATACATACAGAAGAACCAGCTTCAACAAAACCTGCCCTCACCAACACAACAAAATACAAGAGGTGGTGGACAGAGTGACCCTCATTTAACCAGCTGGTGGGAAGGAACCACCAAAGAAAGACCCAACAACAATCAAAACCCAAAGACAAACAGAGAGCCAACTTAAATGACAGCCCAAGACCAGTGAGCTCAGGAGATCAGGGAAACTGCACCACTGAAACATTGGTATTCTATCACAGAAGTCACACCACAAACCCAGAGAGCCAGAACAGATCAACTTAAGAAGCTGGGGCTAACAAGAAGAGTGTCACAAACAATGGGAAGACAAAGAAACAATACCCAAATGAAAAGAAGGGAGGAAGCCTCAGAAAGAATGCTAAATGAAATAGAGGCAACTCAACTATCAGATATTGAGTTCAAAGCAATGGTTATCAGGAAGCTCAATGAGCTCACAATGAGCTACCAGAAACTACAGAGAAGCTACAATGAGCTCACTGCAAACTATATCAACATGAAAAAGGAAATAAAAACTATCAACAAAGGCCAAGAGGGAATGAAGAATACAATTTCTGAAGTGAAGAACACAGTAGAAGGAACGAAAAGTAGGACTCATGAAGCAAAAGATCAGAGCAGTGAGCTAGAGGACAAAGTAGAAGAAAACACAGAGAAGGAGCAAGAAAAGGAAAAGAAGCTCAAAAAGAATGAAGAGGGATTAAGAGAAATGCAAGACAATATGAAACATAATAATATCCGTATAATAGGGATACCAGAAGGAGAAGAAGATGAACAAGGGATAGAAAACATACTTGACAAAGTAATGAAGGAAAACTTCCCCAATTTAATGAGAGAAAAAGTCACACAAATCCAGGAAACACAAAGAGTTACAATCAAGAGGAACCCAAAGAGGCCCACCTCAAGACACATCATAATTAAAATGGCAAAATTTCAAGACAAAGAGAGAATATTAAAGGCAGCAAGGGAGAAAAAGGAAGTAACATACAAGGGAGCCCCAATAAGGTTAGCAGCTGACTTTTCAATGGAAACA